>JAGTTF010000951.1:0-10548 GCA_019095985.1 Streblospio benedicti | reverse complement strand
CTATCTTCAATATTAAGGAAGATATAACACTTCTTATTGAGCCAGCGACCATCGCGGTGGCCATCTTGAATTTCTCACTTATTGCCAGGGTGACAGCGATCCACCCAATTTTTTTGACACAGTAGGACCCCTAGTTATAAAATATCAAAGGTGATTTAGGGGACTCTTTATGTATGCTCAACCCATTGTAGCCACTGAGTAAAGGGAAGAGGTGGGAATTTGCTCAAAATATTTATGCATTACATTGGGTCAACATTATCTATTTGTTTGTACTCCCTGAACCTATTGTTGCAGTACTCCTGCCCGTGATTTTCACGGGGTCTTGCTAGTGTTGAAGTATTAAGGATAGTATGTGTTTGATACGGCCACTAAACATTGTATAAGTCCTAGTAATGAGAATAAAATTCTCGTGGCATTCATATTTATTAGCCCACTTCAAAGTGTTACGTAGTGAGATAAGGCATAATCTAATACTAACTGTAATAACAATTTGAGATGAATGTAAAACTTTTGTTACAGGATAGGGCAGTTAGACTAAGTGGGGCTATTAATTTATAAGTAAACAGTTACCAGAATAGTTATAAACTGTTATTTCTGAACTACCGAGTTACGGAGCAAACAAACCCGACCTTTTGGGGGTCATTTAGCGTGATATATGCAGTGAGAATGCACTTTGGGATTTAGAGAGTTAACATATTGGAATTTATCAAGGGCGGACATCAAATGTTTGCATGGGCAAGGGGTGTGGGATTGTTATTGTGGGGAGGGGGGGGGGTTAAAGGAAATGGATGTGCGGGGCATTGGGTGAGTCTTTTTCACTGGGAATCAATGAGGTTTATGTTGATAAGTGAAAATATCACAATTATTATATGAAAATCACATTTGTAAGTTAAGAGAATTTGACATTTGTGTAAGTATAAGAAGTCCTGAGGAAATGACAACATTTTAATGGTTCTGGGGGTTAAGTAACAATAATACAAATATAATTGATGAGTAGGATTAAGCATATTAATTAATATAGAATGAATGATGGCCAAAGCAGTGTGACAGATGTTTTTAAGTGTTTTGTTATGGCTGCCGGGGTCGTTAATGATATATATCACAGTCAACATTAGCTAATCACAGCCTATTATGTACGATAGGCCATGGACCTGTATTACATGATAATATCAATTAGCGTTGCCAGTACAGCTCCATTCACTAATAAGATCCGTTTATTGATTGGCATCAAAAAAAATTTTATTTACAAGGCGGCAATTATGAAAGGTTTTTGCTGTTTGACGAGGTGAATCTTAAGACATTCATTATGACTATGGGGATGTTGTAGTGAGCTTTGACTTAGTAATTTTGTTGGTGGACATGAATTTGATGACAGTGATGCATGGTATGAATTGATGGTGTTGTATGGTTCTTATGGAATATAGAATCATCATGTGGTGCTTTTCTAGTTTAAATCTTCACAAAAAAATTCTTGTTTATGTCGCCAATACTGTTAATGTTTACAGGGAAACACTTCTGGTCTATTATCTGGTAATTGGTAATTCAATTACCTGATTTTCGACCAAAGTCATTATCATTTTTGCTTGCTGATCAATGGGGTAGAATTTTTGTTTGGCAGTTGTCAATAGAGTCAGTTGGTTTGACAATCTGTGTAATTTCAAGTATGTTTGATCACTCTGTAAAATTGTTTGATACTGCTTGACATTATGAGGGCTAATAAAATCTCATCTGGGTGTGTTTACATTTTCTATGACTGATACAGGTGCTTCTGGTCTCTTAAGGTTTGAATGTCTAGGTAGTTTGCGCCAAAACTGTATTATTAAATTATGGTTATTTTTACATTTGCTTTGGGCAGACAGGTGATTGACCTGGTGTCACATTGGGCAACAGGTGGACCTGGTGTCATTATAAACTTTATTGTTGTTCAAATTGGATATGTTACCGGCAGGTGCAGTTTGCAATTCCGGTTTGTTTGAGTGTGGCTTATTTGTGGCACTGGGCTGATAAGCATATTTAATATGGTCATTTGACGTGTTGACATTGATTGGATTTGCATCGGCTGATGCATTGATTGCTATGGGGATCGGCTGTTGTTTCATTTGAAGCATTTATACTAGTGATAGGCGGAGGGGCAAGTTTTGTGGTTAGTAAGGGTTTATTGTCAGCGCTATTTACGCATTCAGGAATTTCAGTTCTATCTTTGGCAATGGGTGGCTGATTAGGTGGTGTAATGTTGGACACATTACTTTCTGTTGGCAAAATTTCAATCGCCCTTTGTGTTTTCTTGTTTTACGTCTGGGGAAACTTTTTCATAATCGGGGCAATGTCGGGCAAAGTTTGCGGCTGATGCATTTGATGGCTTCATATGGGATGGAATTGTGGAGGTATGCACATTGCATGTTTTTTGTGATCATTGATGGAATTAACCAAGTTTGTAGTTTTATCTATGTCAAATTGGGTATCATTTGACTGATATGTATACGTCTTTATTTTTCCATTATTGTCGATATTTGCTGACATTTGGGGTTGCAAATTGTCACCAAACATTTTGACTTGTGTCTGCAATGGTTGATAGTTTAGCAGGGGGTTCAAGGTTCATATTAAGGTCTTGTTGTGTTTGCACACTTTGCACACTTTGTGAGATCTTGGCTAAGGCCACACAAATCGTCTATTTTAGAGGGCTCTTCTGTAAATTCATGCTGGAAGTTTTGGTCAATTTCTGATTGGATATGGGTAAGTGATTTTGTATAATCATTTATTTGAGCAGTGAAAGCTGTGCATGTACTTCTAGCTTCTATCAATGCTGCTTTAATATCGGCATTGGTGGGATTGTCATTTATCATGGCTGTTATCTGTTGACTTTCATCTTCAATTTGTTGTCTCAATTGTTGCAACAATTTATCAAGTGCTTTCATTAATGCTTCTTTGATATTGGCATTGTCAGCATTGTTAATAATGGAATCTACTTTTTTTTTGAAAACAATCTTTAAATTCTTGTTTCAATTGTTGCAAATTTTTATTAAGTGCACTCACCTTCTGCTTGATATCCTGACTATCCAGCATTTTTGTGTGTTTTGGATGGATGGGGTGGAAAGAATGTTGCTGGGGAGGCGGCCGGCAGGTGTCTTGTTTGAAAGGAAATGGGTGTGGAAGTGGGGAAAAGTGGCACTGAAGTGGCTGGCGGCGGATTAACTTTTTTGAGAAATTGGTGAGGGGAAAAGCGTATCTTCTTCTTTGTATATTGTCTAGGGGATTTGATGGGGGTAGAGCAGGTGGGGTGAGCTCTATGGACGGGGCATTTATTGGAAAGGGTCTCGGAATTCCAATCAACGGCTATCTACACCAGTATGTCATGAGTGGTTTTACTCTAAGACATAAGGAAGTAGAAGACCATGGAAATGGCTTGGTTACTATTCATTATCTACCCTCTACAATCATTCACACAGACTTATATCCTGTGTCCTTATAGACTAATGCAGCTCACGGCATCTAACAATGATAAGCCTTGCAATACTGGTTAGACTGTGGTTTTAGACTAAACCAAGCTTATTTGTCTGATTTAGACT
Source organism: Streblospio benedicti (assembly GCA_019095985.1). NCBI lineage: Eukaryota > Metazoa > Annelida > Polychaeta > Spionida > Spionidae > Streblospio > Streblospio benedicti. The sequence continues at coordinate 6,982 of JAGTTF010000951.1, read as the reverse complement.
CATAAGCTATAATGTACATGACAATTGATATCATATTAGCATGTATGTTTCTTTTCATTTAGTTAGACATTTAATAGTTATTTTCATATATATTTGACGATACACATATTTATATATATTATTTACTACTGCTTATTGGAATTTGTATCTACAAACGAGTCACCCAAACTAATTCACGTTGACTAATCCCACCTGTCATTTATCACCGCCTCCCCGCGGTTTGTTTATGTTAGTGGAGTTGCACTATGACGCATGCACTCCTCTGGCTGTTTGCAATCAAACGCGTGCAGATCAGCCTTATCAGGCTGAGCTGTCATCAACTGACTTCGCTAATTGACTATTAACTCTAATAAAAATTGATTTGATTCTTATGTTTTTTTAACATATATATATATATATATATATATATATATATATATATATATATATATATATATATATATATATATATATATATATATACTATTTATCCTATTAGGACTCATCAGTGCATATATTAGAATAATGAGGTTGGGACTGGTAGCAACAAAGAGTGTATATATATATATATATTTAAGCCAGACCCCTATATACCATAGTATATATATATATAGTATATAGATGCATTGGCAAAGTAGCAGCTCAAGAGAGTGCTCAACCAAACATGAAGTAAGGGAGCGTTTATAGCTACAGACAACAAGATTTAGTCCTATTAGGACTCATCAGTGCAGTTAGAATAATGATGTTGGGACTGGTAGCAACAAATGGTGTAATATAGCTCTAAAATAATATTTAAGCCAGACCCCCTGCATACTTTTTGCAGAGTGCTTTAACTATGGAGCAGTGAGGGAAGCACAAGGCATTGGCAAAAAGCACCTCAAGAGAAACCAAACACCAGTAAGGGAGCCGTTTATAGCTACAGACAGTACTTTCCGTTGATGAGGGATCAGCCAAATGCAAAGAATAATGAGGTTGGGACTGGTAGCAACAAAAATGGAAGGTCTGTTCAATGGGACCCCTAGCATACAAAGAGTGCTCAAACTGCGGAAAGTATTTAAGCCAAGATATATATATGCAAGAGAGTGCTATACCAAACACAAAGTAAGGGGAGCGTAATATAGCTACAGACAGTACTGTTTCGTCCTATTAGGACTCATCAGTGCATATATGCATTATATAAGTAGCACCTCAAGAGAGATCTTTTTACAAACATTTAAGTAAGGGGAGCGTAATATAGCTACAGACAGTACTGTTTTAAGTGATTATAATTTCATCACTGCAGTTTAGAATAATGAGGTTGGGACTGGTAGCAACAAAGAGTGTAAGTTCTTGAAGCATATTTAAAAGACCCCTGCATACTTGCCTGCAGCTGCTGGCAACTTCATTTCTGTGATTTAGGAAGGACAAGGCATTGGCATATTAGCAATATCAAGAGAGTGCTCAACCAAACACGAAGTAAGGTGCGTATATAGCTACAGACAGTACTGTTTCGTCCTATTAGGACTCATCAGTGCATATATGCATATATATATATATATACATGCTTTATTAATCAGGTTGTATCAGCTGAATCTCTATGTGTCCTTTTTTTATTTCTTTTGTAAGTAATTTATTCCTCTATTCTATGGGTTTTACAGTACCCTATAACCCATAAAACATATCTAAGAGGTAGAACGATGACACTCAGAAGTAGTATTAGCCCATAGGGGGTCTGGCACAGAAGACCTTTAAAAACACCCTTCTCACAGGAGTTTCTGGCACAGGGGTCTTCTGTGCCAGTCCCCCTATGGGTATATTGGGGAATAAGAAAAAAAGAATCAAAGAAAAAAGCACAAATGTATTTTTTGACAGTTCGTTAGATCAATAAAGAAATTGATTTGGAAAGTCATTTGGTTCACCGTACAGTTCCTCGTATATCCATTCTTTAGAGTCTTCAGAGTCTTCAGGTAGCGTCTTCATATAGTGGTCGAAGTGATCGACGATACCGCTCATGTCCATCTGTTTTAAGATTGTGTGCGGTAGAGGTAGTGCCGCGAGCGTTGCGTCCGAGATCACGCTCATGGCTCGGCGAATGGAGACGACGCACAGTTCGCTTAGTGAAAGCTCCATTCGAAATTCCATCAAGGTGGTTGGGTCTGCTCCTCGTTTCAGTAGAAGTAGTGCTGTCGAGTGTAGCCCAAGATATGTAGCCACTTCCAAAGTACTTCTCTGTCTCGGGCCTAGTACGGTGATGTTTGTTGATAGTACATTGATGTTTGTTGGTGAGTTGTGAAATGATATCGTTGTCTATAGGGTGGTAAGAACCGATAGCGAAGTGCAGTGCAGTTCTGTTGCGTGATCCTCGCACGTTAATATCCGCCCCATGTTTGAGTAGAGTGGGAATAAACGTGTCGCCTGTGTGAAGCGCGGCAATGTGCAAAGGCGTATCACCGTCTTTGTTGGCCAAATTAATATTATGAGGCGAAATCAGTTGAGTGAATATGTCCATCGGGATGGGGTGATGAAAGTCAAACTTGCAGGCGATGTATAGTGCAGTTTCATTTTTGCCCGTTAACTAAGTTCACATCTGCTCCGGCTTCGAGTAAATCAGGTGTTATTTTCCAACGTGCCAAGAAAATTGCCATGTGTAACACTGTACCTTCATCTTTGTTCTGCATGTTAATGGTTTCGTGAGATTAACCTTCTAATAATTTGGTTTGGAGCGTAGTATATTATAGAGTCAAACAGGGGCGTGTAATTTGAGACTGTAGCGTTGATGTCGGCACCTCGATGGTAGAAAGTGGGTATGATTTCCCATTTTCTTCTTTCGAATAGCGAAGTGTAGAGGGGGAGTCCTTTGTCGCTCTTTTTATTGATGTTCTTCTTGGAGATAACATCATCAATGGGAGCTTCAAGTTCTATCAGCGTTTGAAGCGGCTGGCTTCTTAGATTGTGAAGAAGTTTTTGGAAGTGATAGTGGTACTTTCTGGTACTAGGGAGGTTATTTCGGCGATGGTTCTGGCGTCTGCAGAAGATTGGCTCTTTATGTATTTTTTAATTTCGCCCATATTTTAGTCTGTTGCGTTAATTTTGTAATTAGGGTTGTACACTTTGAATTTTCCATCGTAGTAGTGGTATCATTGTATAGTGTTCGTTGTTATCTCAGGGATTATTTTGAGGGAGGAGGAGGAGGGGAAAAACAACAAGTATTCAGTGGAATGTTTTTTATTCAATGTTGTTAACAGTCAAATGTTTATATGGCCGTAAGCTAAACTGGTTACCCGGTCAGACAAAATGTATCGTTTGTCGTCTATTGGTGATAGTCCGCTGATGGATCTTTTAGCTGTGAATAAATTGTTTTTGAAGCTACGTATTGAGAAAAAATTCATGACTTTTGATGGGTGCTAAATTGAGGGCATTTTTGTAGTCGTCGAAAGTAATTTTGTTTACTACTTGAGACTTTAATTCTTTAGCTTTCTTTGAATATTTTTCGTCGTTTGTAAGGATTGCGTAGCATTTAGATTTTAGTCCAATAAATTGGTGAATAATTTCGGTTGCTACTTCGTCTTTAAAAGTACCTATTTTTTTCTTTCTCTCTTCTGAGAATAACGGATGATCTTTGTCAAAGTTGGACGTATCAAAGTATTTTAGGTTTTGTGCCATGTCCGCGTAAATGTCTTTTGTGCGTATGTGGTACAGTAGACTATCGGTGTCAGTCAAACATAGGTCAACGTCTTGTCCGTACATTGGCTTTATGAATTTATAGTGAAATTTGTACATGTGACGCTTCGCCAGATCAAGTACTGCAAATCCTACAGAAATTTGTTTGTCAAATAGAACTTTCGTTTGTTTTAGATGTACACCCACAAGTCCGTCATTTATAATCATGAATTCTTTGAAGTTGGGTTTTGCTAGTCAAGGCAAGTAACTGACGCTTGGTGGTAGTTAATTTGAAATCAATTTTTTTCATGGCATCTTGCAGCGTTTTTCCAAAAATCGAGTTTGTAAGAAGTTTGAAGAGATCTTGTTCAAATTTACTTTTGGCGGCTTTGCGCTTGTCAGAGTTAAATTTTATGTATTCCTTAATTCAAGGCGATTGTTCAAAAGCGAAACTTTGTGAACACGAACACCCGACTTTTTTTTTAACTCTGCTGTTTTTTGCCTTTTTTTCTTCCAGCTCGAACAAAAAGCTGGGCCCTTTTAACATGAATATTAATAAATGATATTTAGAATCAGGTACTGAAACATGGGCGTACACATTATATTTGCCATTTTTAAAAGTAACTCCCTGTCTGCCAATAAGCCTACTCAACTGTTTACATAGTCTCGTTAAATGACTTTTTTCTTTCAATACATCGGGTAAATCAACTTTTTTCATTACATTTCGCACATACGTGCAAAAATCAAAAACTCATTTTCACTACTGTCTGGAAACCACATAAATCTATAGCAATCCAATTTGTGACATTTTAACATGAAATTCATAAAGTCGCGTACAAAACGCGAGAGCTCAAACGGAGGTTTTTAAGACATTTTTCCCTCCTAATTGATAACAAAATAAGGTAATGTACTTTCAACTAGTTTTTCAATATTGTCAAAAGAACTTCCTATAAACCTAATGGAATTTTTTCGAACCTGGTAAGTCCCGTATTTACTATAACACAGTATGTACGTTTGCGTGCCAGTGGTGAAATAGGTTTTTACTATTTTGTTTTCATGCATTCGTTTTACAACAGCGCATTGCTGCTCCAAAGGGTGATAGTTAATTTTGCACCCGCACTGAAAATTTAAAAATTTAAAATGGAATTTACCTATTCGTACACCGCTGACACGTGTCACGTAATTTATAAAAGATCTAACATACGATGCTAAGTTCACAATTGTTTGCAGGACATTATTTTTGATAAAAATTTGTAATGTAAACTTTGCAGATAATTTAATTGTTAAGTTTTTAAAGTAGAAAACAACATATCCATTTGAAATACATTAAATGCAGATAGATTTACCTTCGTCTGATTTGGCAAATTGTTAAAGACAGTAGCACCTTTAGTTGTGCTGTTGTAAAAAAAAGTAAAAAATTAGTCACTACTAATGCGTAGTACATATTAGAATAATAATAATAATTTTTTTAAAAAGTAAATAATTTTTTTCAACGTACCATAGATAAGAAGAACTGTTCTGCAAGAACAAGAAAGAGAAAGAGAAAGAGAAAGAACTTGAGAGATTCAGTGAGAGAGAGTGTTTCCCCTGCAAAAAAAAAAATTAACAAATTAAATAAGTTTTTTAAATAAATGAAATTACGTTTTAAATGGCAACAACAATAGACAAAAAAATTAACAACTACACTTACTTGCAATTCACGTATACAACAGAGAGAAGAGGGGCAAGAGGCTTTCATCAAAAGTTCTGCAACAACAAGAGAACAAAGAATTACTTTTAAAATGTTATGCATACACAATAAATAAATAAATAGCATCACCATCGTTTTTCTTAAAATTTTAAACCCACATCTCAATTCTATGCATCCGAAATTTCTTCACATTTAATGCAAATAAGAAAGGCTATAGTTTTTCCCTTCGGCAATAAATCTTTCTATCCTCAGTATTAGTAACTTCAATTTTCACTTTACTCATACGTCCACTTAATGTAAGAGGCTTCACAAGCAAATCCCCTTCTAAAGGAGGTGTCATCACTTTGCCGATATGGTGAAGAGGTAATTTTATCATTAATTGAAGATCAATTTTTCTAGACTCGCCGGGTTTTATCACATAATCTTCAGGTGATTTCATCATAAATCCATCATCGAATTTATGTGGACGGTACGAATTTAAACTCGTTTTTCTGTAGAATAAATTCTTCATGAGTGAAGCTTTATATGTGGGACAATATTCAGCCTGTAAGTAAAAAACAAAAAAAGGACTATATACGAGGCCTTTCAAAATTTAACTGTCCGGACGTACGCAACCTTCAAGATTTTAACTGCCCCGATGTATACCCTATTCTTATCTATACAAACACTATGCATTTTAATTAAAAAAGGGTTTTTTACATTTTCATTAAAAATTACTTTAAATCAGTTATGAAATTGCATTTTGGTTTTTTCATTTCAACTACATAATAATTTTATTTAAAAATTTTTTGAAGTAAAAAAATCTAATGGAAAACGGGATGTTTATATTAAAAATTAACATTTTGCTTCAAATTTTTTCCCCTAAAATCCAAACTGGTTTCTATAATTTTGGTTTAAAAAAAACAAATTTGAATAATTAATAAAAATTTTTATGTAAAAGCAAAATCTAATGATCTAGGCCCGTTTCCAAGATATTTTGTAAACAAGTTAGGGTTTCTCATTTTTTTTACCAAAAATACAGGTATTTTTTAATTCAAAATTATTCTATTAGGCCCAATTAAAACATTTTCTTATTAAAGTTTTTTAATTTTAAAAAAAAATCAAAACAAAAATGACTTTTCCTTTCTCTACTATTTCCCCCAAATCCAAAAATAAAAAACCTGGGGAAAAATTTTTTCAACTGTAAAAAAAAAATGTAGGGCCCCTCCCTATTTTATACCAAACCTGCTTCGGCCCTTGCTAATAATCCAACAAGTTTTACAATTTTCAGAGAATGGGCCCCCTTCATTTACCCCCTGAAATTTTTTTTTGGGAAAAACAACCTTTTATCACCCACCCCCAAGAAAAAATTGAAAAAACGCCAAACATCATTGAAACAAAATTGCACAAAGCGAAGGGCCCCATCCCCTCCCATAAATTTTTTTCAAAAAAAATTTGGGGTTATAAATTGGGGAAATAAATCTGAAAAGGGCCTCTTTTCCCCAAAAATTAACAAAAAATAACCCTTACCCCCTTTTACGGTTCCCCTTTTTTGGTCCCCCTGAAAAAAAAAAAAGGAAAAATTTAATACAGCCCCCCTTTTTTGGTTTTGCCAAAAATTTTTTCCCCCCAAAAATTTAAGGCAATGGCCCCCCGAAAAAAAAAACCCCCTTTTTTGCAAAAAAATTTTTAAAA
>JAGTTF010000950.1:0-20105 GCA_019095985.1 Streblospio benedicti | reverse complement strand
CAGAGGTAACTTGGAAATGAGACTCTCCATTTTAAATGCATATCTTTTTAGTGTACTTCTTGTTTGTCACATGGCCATTTTATTTTATTATACCCCATGCCCCCGATTAAGTTAGTTAAGACTATACAGGCAAGGTCTGTTGTAGGCTATGAACTCAACTCAGAATTCAGCACAAAAAATTCCAGCCAAACGCACAAGGATGACCCCGTGCTTTTGAGCGAATGACTTATCACTTCAGATAACTACGTGAACGTCTGTTGATAAACGTTGTCACTGGACCTACTGAACTCAATCATGGATCAGTAACACTTTCATTTTCACATCAAAGTCAATAACTTTTCTCCATACATGCATACTGTTTTGCACGTCATAGTATTGTATTTATTATGTTAATGAGCATAGGGAAAGTCTTTATTTTCCCATTCAAAAAGCAAAGGGTGGGAACCCTTGCAGAGGATTAAAGGGGACTCCAACCCCGCTCTACATTCTGTATTGAAGTCCAGGAAATGGATACGTCAGTGAGCCCAGCGGTGACCGAGTTGCAGGAACGGATGTCAGCCAAAGACCAGGAGCTTCAAATTGTAAGACAGCTCGCGGCACATCAAACTGGTAAATGTAAATGTAAATGTGGTGGTTTATAGTCCTGATCCCAGTCTGGCTCTCATGACTTTTTACAATTTACATACCAGGTCATTGGCAACTGTGTATGGATCATCATTTGATCAGTTGTCACATACTTGCATCGGCAGCACAATGCTAATCACTCACACACTCACTCACACACTCTTCCAACCCAATGACCTGTACCTATTTAACGTGTAGGTACCACGGGCAGTGTGCAACCTGTTAGGGGTAAGTTTTGCTCAACACTTACCATTAGACCCGACCGGGAATCGAACCCATGACCTTCTGGTCATGAGTCCAACTCCCTAACCATTCGGCCACGGAAGCCCACAAACTGGTGAGGTATGCAAGTACGCTTGCCGTGAAGACAGGAATGCCATTAGTCTAAGTTTTATTTCAGGAACTCTTGGAGCCATCGTGGATACTTTAGAACGATTGGGAGAATATGATGCTGCCCAAGGTGCGACCCGTACCCTTAGGGAGGTGCGGGTTTGGACAACTTGCATGTCACCCTGGATGCCACTCATGAAGAAGCTGCCAACTCGCCAAGGCGAGAATCGACGCAGCTGACAACCACAGGAGGGCACCCAATGCTGACATTGGCTAGCCTGGGAGGCCTCACCAAGACGCGATCTCTCACCTGTCAGCCGCTGGATCCAGTCGAATTCCAATCGACGTGGTTCCCAAACAGGATCACCGACCGCTCAGGGGACTCTTGAGCCGCCTCCATCACATTTTCAGATGAAGATGACGTCCGACGTAGGGAAGCAGCCTCCCTGGATGAGCAAATCGACGAGGCCTTTGTGGACACCTGCACAGCAGGCCGACCCCCTCATTAACCCATTCCTGTGCCACGGCGTTCACAGCACATGGATAACCCGGACGCCGACAACTCATACCTCGCCTCATCTACGAGATTAGGTAGTAGGTTGATGCGACAAGGATAGATCCTGTCAGACGCCACCATCAGAGTTGATGAACTTGTGATGATGATGGCCTGGACGCACCCGTTGGTGCAAATCACCCAGCGATGCTGGACGGCAAGATCAAAAATCTTGGTGGCTGGGACACCAAGTAGGATTAGTCAGAACCGCCCTGCGCAGTCATGGAGTTGTCACTCACCTCTGTAGGGGTTAGGCTTTTCAGTCTAGGGATGGGTTCAACCTATTAAGTGGCCATTGTCGCCTTCCAGAGGGCGTCTAGCCCATTTTGAAGTGTGTCGGCGATGCCCCCAGGTTTCATGGATACTTCCTTTAGTACACCGAAATGTTACTTTGACCACTGTCACCAGTGTCCAGGTCCGCGGGCAGATTGCTCGATACTGGGAGAGGGTGGACTGACTTTTTCTGTTTGCAGGTAGCGCAAGTCCCATGGAGCTCGACGTATTTATGGGGACCACTGTTGTGACCATGTCCCAACACACTCCGAGTGTGTTCTGTGAAGATGAACCCGCTGTCGTCACCCGCCATACAGGAGCACACCTCTGGATACCTTGATTGCTTGTTGGAATACCTTGTGTGTTTTGTTGTGATGAGTTTCCATGTGAATGCTCCACTCCAGTACATGCGGAGAGGTTCAGTCCCATGGAATCTGGGGGAGTGTGTAACAAAACCCATAGTTCTATTAGGGCCTCCAGTGCGCAGTCACACAGGTGGCTGCTGAGTATAAAGTAGCTATAAGTTGCACTGGACTAGGTATTAGGATCCTATGTTACACACACCTTGTAAGGTTGTTTTGTTCTTACTATGGCCACTTGTAGGATTAAGACCAGTACACTATCACCTAGTACTGAAGAGCCATTAGGGCTTTAGCTTCTGACAGAGCAGGTTCGGACTGCATAGGTAGGGCTGAATCCTCCTATGGAGGATGGGCCCACATTCACCCACCTCTGAGGTCCAGCCTGTGGCTCCCTCATCCCCTGGCCTTTCGTGAGACCAGGGGTCTGCACACCACCCACACAGCAAGTGGCGAGAGGCGGCTATAGGCCGGGGAGCCCGGGTGTGAGGTGTTCGCAATGTCTCAAGTACACAACGAGGAGTGCGGTTTGGGGAGTCCAAGCCGTAAGGCTGCGCTCATGCGCTGGTTGGCGTGGGGCGTGCCATTAGACCGGTCCTGTCGCCTCTGTGAACCCCGGCAGGGCGTGTTGGAGCGACTTTTGTTCACAAAATATGTATTTTGAAAAAATGTTTTTAGCCAAAAGTCAAACAACCTGCCCCCCTCTCAGATAATCAACTCGTCCAGCCATCTGAGAGGGGTTTGGTAGTTTTGTAGAATGAATATTTTACTTCTAAATATTTTCCAAAATAAATATTTTACTGCTAGTGCAGTTATGCTGTAAAAACGACAAAAAATAATGTTTGTTCCACAAAGTTGAAAATACCTATTGTAGCCAAAAGCCAAACGACCTAACCCCCTCTCAGCTCGTCCTATCACAGCACTTCTTTTTGACCAATCGGCGGTTATCGTTGGACAAGTTGTAAATATTGTAGTAAAAGTAGGCGGAGGCTAATTACTACATTGCCCATCTTTGGACGGGGTGATATGCAATATATCGCCATCCTCGGCGATTCATAAATACACCCTGGAAAGTGAGAAAACCTGTTAATGTATGTCGAGGCTCTGGCACTCACATCTACCTCAATAACTTAATCCTCTCAATCTAACCCGACAATCCTGGCTAAACAGTTCAATGAATCTCCATTTACTTATATTGTAACAAAAGTTGTTTTTAGGGCCCCCAGTGTGCTGGTTCATTGCAGCATGACCACAGAGTATAAATTCCTCTATAATAAGTTGCACTGGACTAGGTTTAATATCCAAGTTACACACAGCTTGATAGGCTTTGTTCTCCTTTATTATGGCCACTGTAGGATTAGGGGAACCAGTACTCTCCTGTACTGGGATAGTTCGCTTAGCGGCAGTTTCCTCTTAGACGCTGGTACAGCAACATGTGGGCTGGCAACCTATTTCCAAAAAATAGGGCCTCTTTACTTGTTCTTACCGAGGTTGGCCTGTGGTCTTCATCCCTCAGCATTGTGGACTTCATCCTGCGTGGCCGTGCATGAGGGACGCCCTGTTGCACAGTGTGTCAGCACCGTGTGTCAGCCAAGTCTTCCCCCTGTGGAGGCTCTCCCGTGAAACCCGGGAATACACCCCATGACCTACGGACCGCCGGTCGCCCTGGTAGTGGAGCACGTGTGGATTTAGGAAACACAACGAGGAGTAGTCAGTAGAGAAACGGTAGCAGCGCAGCTGGGGTCAAAGCAGGCTGTGAGGCCACACGTGAGCCCTGGGTGAGTGTCACCACTGGAAAGTGGGTGGCACAACCTTGTTCCAGACAACTTTGTTGACAATATAAGACTAACTAGCTGTCTTATTGCCTAATGTATTTGGTTACCTCTCAATCATGACAGTTCCTCGTATTAAAGTGCCAGGGGCACTGCATCTATGTTCCACTACAATGTGTACATACGGTCACCCTGAATGTCAGTTGTCTAAAGAGATCTCACATTGGATACTCAGTGTATACTGTAAGCCAAAATCTAAGCGCATAGGACGTTCAGATTGTAATTTTCTCAAAATCAGGGTAGAGTTTTGGCTAATAGAGGATTAACCAAATCTATAGGTAAAAGTATAAGCCTGGGCGTCTACAGAACTGTAATACTAAGGCATGTATTTTTGGTTCGTAGAGGGGGCCCCCCTAGAGGTCCTAGCTGGTTTCTCCATTGTTGCTTCCACAATTAATAGCTCTGCTATCAAATATTAATTTAAAAAGAAATAAAAAATATATTAATATCCATCTGTATTGTTAATACGTATGCTTTAGAGTGGGAACAAATCAGGACGTGTAATGTATACAGGGCGAACAAAAAACTTCAGATAACAATTGTGTTTTAAGGGGCAATAAATTTCACTGCGCAAGTTGTAACAGACATAATCACACATTGCAATAAATTTTACTGCGCAAGTTAAATATGTCTATGTTGGTTTTGACTGATGAGAATTCTAGAGAATTGAACATATCTTTAGAAATTAAGTAAATAAATTATCAAAATATTTAATTTATTTCTTGTGGGATGGATGATTGGTTGTTTACAAGGATGGTGAGAACTTGATGGTCGACCATCATGGGACTCAAGTGTTAAGTAATTTTCAATCAAAAATTGTGAAACAAAAATAGAGTTAGATTATTATATTTTGCATCCCATTAGAAAAAGTAATTAGATTACGTTCTGTTGGTTTCTACCAGTTTCAGTTTAATACCGGTCTTCTGCATTTGATACACCAACCGGGGGTCCGTGATCATCTGGGTGCCGTAAAATGCAAACCCGGCATGTCGTAATGCCCTGCTTTCTCCCGTGATATTTCCAAAAAACGGTCGTTGCTTAAAGGCAGACCACCAAAAAGAATGAGGGCAATGTGCATTTTCGTTTCACAATGTACTAGGTTGGAAATCGAGTTTTTTTTAATAAATAATTGTAAATTAAGAATAAATAAGATGTTTCTATTGTGACAAAAAACTTAAACATTTTACTTATGAATATTAACAAAATTTGATACCACAGCAGGCTACCAGTCATCACGGTATGCCGCCGGGGTATTGATGTTGAAAAAAATTAATTAATTAGCTCAAAATGATTTTTTTATTATTTTTCACGGACGGGTATCACGGTAAACTGGTTACGGCTGGTGCATCATTTATATGCCAATACTGCATGTCCCTTTGGTATTAAATGAAAAAGTCCATTGTATTTACATCCACACGTATTGTGTGGCTTCAAAATGAGTCAGAGTTACTGAAGTCTTTGGGTTTTTTTTTTCGAATAACCAACTGGTCAATTCATGTTCAAACAATTAACCTTTTGTCATCATTTCATGCAACTGCCGCCTACATGTAACCTCCACCCAAATGAGACCACCTCTATTAAGTCATTTCTTGGTGCAAAGGCTTAGTGACCATATCGCTGCAAAACCTGGGCGGAGTAAGCACCACACACAGATCTGTCACCCTCTGTAGATCATGGCTGAGCGAAAGCGGCTAATCGAGGATAGCCTTTACCCCGCTGCCGCCTCGATTGCGCCGACACAAAGGCTGCCAGCAAAACACTGCAGCCGGCGACACAGACTGGTAAATGCTAGATGTCTAAGAAATATTTTTGATAATGTCACAATCTTTTATTCTATATGCAGAAATGTTTATAAAATATGAAAAGACAACATTTGAAAACTGACTTTAAATTTAAAAAAATAGTTATGATTGATTTTGTGGAATTTTGTCTCCAAAGTGAAGAAACATTTAGAATTTTTTTTTTTTTAACATGTAAACATCACAATTTTCAATTTTAGTTTTATTTTGATATTGTGTATTTGCACAGCATAATTATTGAGAAAAAATATTGAGATGAAAAGTAATCATGCAGTTCATTAATATAGAATGGTAATTTTAGTAACTGTGCAAGAGAAAGTGCGCTTGCTGGAGCGGGAATCAGTAACCAGCGTGCCTCGACACAACCAGCTTTTTACCCCGGCCCGGGCCCATGGAAACCCACCTCCAGGGTTGGTTGTCCATGGCAACCAGGCCCAAAAGGGACCCCTTGGGGCCCCCCAAGACCCAAAAAGCCCCGGCGCGGTAATTTTAAAAAGCTAAAAGGGCTTAGGTGGGGCCTTTTTAAATTTCTTTTCCAAAAAAGGTTTTGAAAAAACCAGAGTTTTGTTTATATTTAAATTTGGGGGCCACCATTTCCCTTTTTATCAAATCCCTCCTTGAAACGGGTTTGCAATAAAAAAAATTTTTTGGGGCTTTTTGGGGAAGGGATTTTTGTTAATTTTTGAAAAATGCAAAAATAAAAACCAGGGAATTTTTTTTCCCCTTTTTAAAAAATTAACCCAAAATTATAATAAAATATAAGCAATCCTTTTATTTCCTTAACCCAAGCCAAAACACTTTGAAAATGACTTTTTTTCAAATAACCGACAACTTTCCAAAACAGATGGTATACCCAATGGAACCCCCGGACATTCTCTTCCGATACGTATTGGATGGTGGTTCGACCAAACAATAGCATATATTTCATCATCTCCACATGACTTTTGTTTGTCCATTTTTCTGTCACTCCAGCATGCATGCAACACTGGCCATGTTGTTTTGACAAAAATCGAGGGTCATTTTAAAGTCATTCGTATGTATCACAACTTAACCCTTTTCACAACTTCTATTCAAGAGAGACATATAGTAGACCATACATCATCCATTTTGTGCTAAAGATTGTGTACACACAGTATTATTTTTTCATGTTTTTAGTTATTCCCCAAGCGAACAAGCAACTTGTCCACCTTTCTGTCTATCTTTGGTGTCTTTACAAACTGTCTTGCATGTGGTCACTTTTGGCTCGTAGTAACAAGATGTTATATATACATCATTTCACTTTGACGCTGCAGGAGTGTATCTTAAGTGTAATCGTCATTGTATGTATAGACAGTACATTAAAATATCCACAAATGCATGGGAGATAATATTTCATAATTACCAAACGATTGTGTAAATATTTATCTCCGTAATCACCGGATGTTCATCACAGCAACTCAAAGTTTGTACTTCAATATTTCTGCAATCGTCTATTTAAGGTGGATTTTAGTAATCCTATCATCTCAAAACATATTGCAAATACAGAGTTAAGACTCCAGTGGTTTCTCCAAATTGGCCGTCATTTATGATTTCCTGTAGTAAATCAGTCCATTTCAAGAACTAAAGCGTGCTCACAGGTGCACATGAACTTTTTAGACGGCACTGTGCAGACATGTAAACAAAGGGGGAGGCTTGTGACGTCATGGTGTATTTGCTACCTAATTAAGATGTTAATTATAAAAGATCCAGTGATTATTAAATTACTAGATTTAAGGATGCCAAGAGCATTGTATCAGTGAGTAAATTCTACAAAATTTCAAGACATTTGGTCGAGCCGTTTGAAAGTTATAGCAACAGGGGTCTTAATGAAATTAAGTAAGAACTTTTGACCTGTGTTCACGGATGCCCGTAATCACAACGCACTTGCAACTTCAGTCAAAGATGACTGCGTGCTTGCAGTCCTTTTTCAAGATAAATGATCTGTATATTTTAACATATCGTAAGCGTGTAGGTCATGTTTTGATAGTGATAAAGAATGAGAAATATGTTCCCAACAATACTCAATTTATTTGGATATGCAGTTCCACTGACACAAATTAGTTATGAGCCGGGATTCCCTTCTGATGCATGATTTCAATAGCAAATTGCCCTTTAAATTCACTAGTCCTGCTGAAGAGTCACCGTGAGGCCTGAACTGGGGAGCATGTCTGTTCAAGCAGAAATCTACTGGCTGTATTTTTCAGGACGTGAATGAAACTACAGCGGCGACATGGGTGGCTGAGCAACATGTTCAACACAAAAACACCTGCTGTTGCCGTGACTGCCCAAACAACAGGACAGTCAGGTGCGAGGGGGGGGGTTGCATTATGAAATACATATACGCAGTGACAGTACAGTTGTATGAGGTAGAGAGGGACTAGTGGCGTGAATGTTATTGGTGTTTATCTCACACGTTCAGTTGAACTCATGTTTTATAAGTCAAATGTATGGAAACGTCTGTCAAATAAAATTTCCGTTCATGGTTTTTATACAAAATTTGAAAGCTACCTGAAGGAATGAAAATATCTGTCATGTTGGTGAGACTTTCTTTGACCCCGTCTACTTGTCCCTGCTGTCATGTGATCGCTGCCACCATGGCAGTCATGAGAAATCTAAGGATTGCCATTTGGTCCAACGAAACTGTTGCGACAAGATCGAAAGTCTTTCCAATTCTTCTATAAAATCATGAATGAAGGAACCCAGGATGGGACAAGTTTACATTCTTTGATTTCCGTTCATGTTACTTAAAAATATGAATGGTTCTGATTGCATTTTATTGCACTGGTCAGTCCCTAGACACTCGTCCTACAAGCAAAGTGTCTTACAATCATGGTGACAGCGCCAACACAAACATATCACCTGCACATGCAGGCATCCCGGCTGAGATGTCTCTTCAGCTATGTCAATACAGTGGCAGGGAGCTTGCTTGACAGAAAAGTGAGAATAGAATCGAATCCTACAAGCAAGACTTGGGAAAAAAAATATATACAATTATTCATATAAGCACAGACCTTAACACGTCTGAAACATTAGACCTCCCCAAAAATTTCCGTCCTCAGGTGGGATTCGAACCCCAGACCTCTGGGTTGAGATGATAATTGACCAAGTATGTAAGGGGGGTTACAGAGACATCGGTTCGTCGAGTAACCTTTTAACAGCCAGCTGCTTGGGATGATGGTATCATTCTGGTCTCACAACCTTGGGGTCGTGAGTTCGAGTCCCGTCAGGGCCACTTGATATAGTAAAAATGGAAGATGTCATTTCAGCTATGTCAATACAGTGGGAGGAGCTTGCTTGACAGAAAAGTGAGAATAGAATTGAATTCACAAGCAAGACTTGGGGAAAAATATATACAATTATTCATATTAGCACAGACCTTAACACGGCTGAAACATTAGACCTCCCCAAAATTTCCGTCCTCAGGTGGGATTCGAACCCCGGACCTCTGGGTTGAGATGATAATTGACCAAGTATGTAAGCTGGGGATGATTCTGGTCTCACAACCTTGGGGTCGTGAGTCGGAGCCACTTGATTTAGTAAAAATGGAAGATGTCTCTTCAGCTATGTAAATACAGTGGCAGGAGCTTGTTTTGACAGAAAAGTGAGAATAGAATTTTATGAAAGGGTAATAATAAAATATAGTTGTTAAAGGGATAATCAGTATTAATGTAATTATTATGTTCTATGGAATCATCATTTCTAGTCAGTTGTTTTCCATGTTTCACCGAGGTCAACTATGGAAATGAGACTCTCCATTTAAATGCATATCTTTTTTAGTGCTTCTTGTTTGTCACATGGCTCATTTATTTTATTATACCCATGCCCCGATTAAGTTAAGACTATACAGGCAAGGTCTGTAGGCTATGAACTCAACTCAGAATTCAGCACAGGGAATTCAGCCAAACGCACCAGGATGACCCGTGCTTTTAAGCGAATGACGTACATCACTTCAATAACTACGTGAACACGTCTGTTGATAAACGTTGTCACTGGACCTACTGAACTCAATCATGGATCAGTAACACTTTCATTTTCACATCAAAGTCAATAACTTTTTCTCCATACATGCTCATTCCTTCATAATTTGTACATGTGTGTTCAGAATCATATTGTGGTTCTTATTTTTTACCTCCTGGTGATGGGAATATGGATTGCTTCCAAACAAGTAATATTGCTGTTGCCCTGTCTATTAAAACGACCGGTTTGAGACACACTTTAGACAGACAAATTTCTACAAGTTCCCTATCCTTATCTATTCGGGCTTATTACTTGGTAGAAATTAAAATAAACATTGGATGCAAGTTCTCTTATTGTTGTGTCATCACAAAGGCTATAAATGATCCGAAAATAGATGTGAAACAACCTACTAGTTGGTATTAGCTGTTATCACTTGCTGTCACAGTTTGAAAATGGCATACAAGTTGTCAGGGGTAACTCTGATCAAATTAAAGTATTTGAGCTTGAAATTTGCAGTGTAAATGTAAATGTTTGTTGCATAGATATATATTCTTACCAATAATGTATTATGTTGTTTATGTTTATTTTCATTCGTACTAAAAGTCCATACTGTCATACATCACATAGAATATAGGCAATTTAGACTGTAAAAAGAATAAGGAAGATAACATATTAAAAAAAATTTTTCTCCACATTACACAATGACTAGACTCAAAACTTGAAATATTTGCTTTGAACAATGTGATAAACAAAAAAATTGTCACTCTTAATTAGTCTACATCTAACATTTCCTAGATTTTTTCTGAATAGTACCCTCTTGGGAGATTAAAGGAGCTTTATCTACCTCAAATCCTATCTAAAAAGGAATTTCCCGGTCTTCTCATAGTTCTCTTTATGAACCAAACTTGCAGTTAGTATGTGCCTCTTTCATAATGAGATGCACTTCCCTTTATCACATATAAAACATATAATCAAATAAGTGTATACCAAAATATAGTGAATTTATTTGCACAAATACCGACAAAACTTTAGCCATTGTTGTTTTTCTGCCGAATGGATTTGTGGGTAATTTGACGCGTTGTCGTGAACGAACAGTCTAGCTCCCACTTGAATGAACGGCAAGATAATATCCTATAACTTATAAACCACATTTCAAAATTTTGAATTTGGGAGGGATGATTTCAATGACTAGACCTTGTATATCCTTTAATCTGATAATTTGATAATGTCTGGGATCTTTTAAAATCATCGCTTAAATTTAGTTTAAATCACAATGTGACGTCACATTGTGACTCCTATAACTCCGCCCCTTAATCTAGATCTTAGATCTGCGAAATACTAACTCACGTCACAGCGAGACAGGTGATAGAGTGCAAACAAGCACCTGCTACTGCAGTATTTGAATCATGTAACCGACTCGACACGGCGGGTAGTTATTTCTCATGCGGCTAGAAGATGAATCACAATCAGAGGGAAAACTTAGGCCTTAGTGGCTACTTGTTTGAGCCAGAGCCAAGCAGTGATGAGGATGAGAACAATGATGTTATTGTTAGTGCTGACCATGAAGAAGCAACACGCATCGAAAATACAGATTGGTAAGTACACCACAGACTCAAAGTAGTATTTGCCCTTTGGATTCAACGTGCTCACGGAACGCCAAGCGCTTGTCAGCCGGAAATCCCTGCAGTATGTCCAGTAAGTTCAAAAGGTCAAATCCTACGTCACGTCGGGCACTCTATGTAATTACTATATTTGTAAATTATTAAAAATATTTATTATAAAAAATCTGGATGAACAAAAAATAAAACAAGACATGTTTTTAATTCTATTTATTAGTTTTCTACACTTAGGCAAACGCCTGGCTGGAAGAAAATTTTGCTAGATAAAAGTTCCTTTAAATAAATGTCTAAAATATTGTTGTTGGCACAGGGGCCTTATAAAAAAACTTTTCTTTTAAAAGACGTCCATAGTTGGCAACCATAATATTATTCATGGTTTTAAAAGAAGTACCTTCATTTTCAGAGCACTTTTTAAACCTACTAATTAACATATTACCTTGTGAGCAAATTAATTTTACGTGACGGGTTATATCATCATAATTGTCTAAATGACAATTGAAATAACACCCCAAGATACTTGGTATTCTCCACAAGTAGTAAAATTTCACTACCATGTGGTACAATAAGGAAATTACGAAGATTTTTTTAAAAATTAAGTTTGTCAAGAGATGAATTCTTCAAATTAAATTTGACAGCATGCGATTCTTGCAAATTTACTGGCGTATCCAATACTTCCTGAGAGCACTAGGGGCAGGAGCCACAACACATGTGTCATCTATACATAAATTATTGTACAATATACCTTAATTTTGCAGGGTCTCCACTTTAGAATTATTTCACCTATCATGCATACTTGCTGAGTATAAATTGTAGATGTGGAATGTACATGTGTTACTGAATTAAAAATTGAGATAATGGAATCATACAACAGGCCAAAGTCCTCAGCCTCTCAGGCAATGTAAGTGACAATTGAGGCGGTTTAAGCAACAGTTTGAGATTTATTTGACAGCATCAGACAAAGCAGAAGTAGACGACGACGTCAAAGTGGCTTTGCTTTTTGAATTTTGCTGGAGAAGAAGCCTTAGAAGTGTTCAACACCTTCACATTTGCCACGCCAGGTGACGCAAAAAAGCTAGCTGTCGTGTTTGAAAAATTCAACACATATTGTAATCCAAGGAAAAATGTTGTTTATGAAAGATACAATTTCTGGAAGTGTACGCAGCAAGAAGAAAAACATAGACAGTTTCGTCACTATACTACGCCAGAAAATAAAAGCTTGTGAGTATCCTTCTAACATTACTGACGACATGATTAGAGACAAATTAGTATTTGGTATCAAAGACCTAACAGTTAAAGAACGTTTACTGCGAGAGGAATCTCTCACATTACAAAAGGCATTAGATATAGCACGTGCCTCAGAAGTCTCCAAAATGCAAATAAAAGAAATGAATGAACAGTCCATGCACCATGTAAATGCCATTGCAAAAAACAAAGGAAATGGACCAAAGTCTGTCACGAACTGCCGTTACTGTGGTAGCTCACATGCTCCAAGAGCATGCCCTGCATACGGGAAAGAATGTGGTTTCTGTCACTGTAAAAATCACTTTGAACATGTGTGTAGAAAGAAAAAATACAGTCAGCCGGGTAAGAAAGATATACACACTATAGCAGAACAGCAACATGAAGCCAAAACCGATGAAGAACTGCTTATCTACAGTATCGATTCTAAAAATACAGGAAAATGGGTCGTTGATTTGCGTATTGGCTCACGAGTCTTAAGGTGCAAAATTGATACAGGTGCTGATTGCAGCGTGTTTACACTGGAAACAGAAGCTAACACAAATGCTGATATAATGGAGGAATTCAAGGATGTATTTAGCGGTTTGGGAACGTTGAAAGATGTCAAACACACAATACAATTGAAAGAAAATGCCAGACCTGTTATACAGCCTCCAAGAAGAGTACCCGTAGCAATAAGACAACCACTCAAAGATGAGCTTGATCGCATGGTTCATTTAGATGTAATTGAAAAAGTGAATGGTCCAACCGACTGGGTGAATAGCCTAGTCATAGTCATGAAGAAGAACAAGAAGCTACAAGTATGTTTAGATCCATCAGATTTAAACAAAGCAATAAGACGTGAACATTATCCAATGAAAACAGTGGAGGACGTTGTGTCACGTATGCCAAAAGCAGAATGCTTCACAGTTTTGGATGCCAATCATGGCTATTGGCAAGTACCATTGTGCAGTGAGAGCAGCAAACTTTGTACATTCAACACACCATTCGGGCGTTATGCATTTAAACGCCTTCCTTTTGGAGTCTGTAGTGCAAGTGAAGTCTTTCAGCGTGAAATGGAGAACATAGTAGAAGACCTTGAAGGAGTAGAAGTTATCGTGGATGATTTACTCATATGGGCGTCCACGAAAAGAAGAGCATGATAAACGCTTACGTGCTGTTCTCCAACGTGCGCGTGAACGAGGGTTTACGTTTGAATCTCCAAAGAAGATTGAAGCTGTGCAACAAATGAATTATCCAAAGTCTAAAGAAGAGCTGCAGCGATATCTAGGTATTATTACCTACTTAGCAAAGTTCATCCCAAGTCTATCACAAAAAGAGCTGAACCTCTACGTCTATTACTTGAAAAAGACGTTATGTGGCATTGGGGAGAAGAACAGTCGAAAGCATATGATAGCTTGAAAGCTTCAATTACTGCAGAACCAGTGTTGGCATATTTTGATGTCAACAAGAACGTAACACTGTCAGTTGATGCAAGTTCAAAAGGTCTGGGAGCTGTTATACTACAAGACACCCGTCCAGTTGCGTATGCAAGCAGAGCAATGACAAAGTCTGAAGAAAACTACGCTCAAATAGAGAAGGAAATGCTGGCCATATCATATGGATGTGAACGATTCCATGACTATCTATATGGGCAAAAACAAGTACACGTGGAAACAGATCACAAACCACTAGAATCAATATTCAAGAAGCCCATTCACAAAGCACCTACCAGACTACAAAGGATGTTACTGCGCATTCAACCATATAATTTGCAGGTCAAGTACAAAAAAGGTAGTCAATTGTACATAGCGGACGCTTTGTCCAGGCATTATCTTCCAAACACGAGTGTTACAGACGATGATGAATTTTGAAGTTCACATTATAGAATCAGGCCAAGTGTCTGTCAATGCATTCAAAGAGATACTCACTGAAACAAAGGCAGATGAAGAGCTTCAAGAGCTGCACAAGACAGTAATGACAGGGTGGCCAAATAGTAAAGACGAAGTTAAAAACAATATATTACCATATTGGAACTACAGAGATGAGATAACAGTGAAAGATGGTCTGCTTATGAAACTAGATAGGGTCATCATCCCAAGAAGCATGAGGAAATCAATGCTACAAAAGATACACATAGCACATTTTGGTATTGAGAAATGCAAAAACAGAGCAAGATCAGCTGTATACTGGCCAGGCATAAATAACCAGATTAAAGACATGATTGAACAGTGTGGTCCATGTCAAAGATATCAAAGAAGTCAGCAGAAGGAAACATTGATGCCTCTAGATGTTCCTGAGAGACCATGGCAGTGCATCAGTGCGGACTACTTCTATTACAATGGTAGTGACTATTTACTGTTAGTGGATAATTACAGCAAGTGGCCTGAAGTGATACAAGTCAGAGAAAAACTGCAGAAGCCACGATACAAGCAATGAAGGAGGAAGTATTTGCAAGAGCAGGTATTCCAGAGGAGATAATAAGTGATAATATGCCCTTCAATAGCATAAAGGTGAACCAATTTGCTTCACAATGGGGTATTAAGATGTCACCATCCAGTCCTAGATATGCTAAATCGCATGGTCAAGTAGAAAGGTTCGTGGACATACTCCGCCAAATGATCAGGAAGACAAGTATGGCAGGCGAAGACTACTATATGGCATTATTAGAACTCAGAAATACACCAATAACTGGAACAAACTTCTCACCAGCAGAACTTCTCATGAGCAGACGCCTCAGGTCAATTCTCCCAGTTGTGAAATCTCAGCTGATGCCACGAGTAGCAGAAGGCGCACGAGAACAGTTACTAGAAGGAAAATTAAACATGAAATTCTTTCATGACAGGTCAGCAAAAAGATCTGCCTCCATTGAATAGTGGTGATACATGTCGTATACGAGTGGGCAAAACATGGGAGCCAGCAGTGGTCAAAGAAGAGCATGAGAAGCCTCGTTCATACAATGTGACTACTGGTGATGGACGTGAGTACAGACGCAACAGATCGCATCTTCTTTGATTCAGCAAAGAGCAGCCACCATCCATTGTTCCACTCCAAGATTCAGGTTTACCAGACAGACCTGACACAAAAGTGCGAGAAATAGAGCCAACTACTGCATGTTCAGATCAGCTGAATACAGCTACCCATGAGACTGCCTGTGCGAGTCCAGCACAGACACAGGCCTCTAGTGTTTATCGAACCAAATCTGGTCGTATATCTGCACCACCAGATCGTTTAACATACTAATGTGTATAAACAATGAATTTGTATGTGCTTATATAAGTGTGCGATTTTTAAATTCCACCTTTTATATGTTTACCGGGATTTTATTTAAGTTTCTTTCTTATTTAAGTTTCTGTACTGTCTTATTATAGATTTGTTCAACAAACATTTTTAAAAAAAAGGGAGATGTCATGATACTTGCTGAGTATAAATTGTACATGTGAATGTACTGCAGTTGGAACTGTTACATAATTGTTGTACATAGTCTTGATTCATTCATGTAGCGGGAACTGACCAATAAACATTACATCTCAAGCATAATCCGCCTACATGTAGCCCACTCATTCCGACAGTTTGTTTCTTTGTGTCTTTGTTTGTTTAGTTTTATTTTGGTGTGACATTGTCTGATAGAATATGTCTTAATTTTTTTGCCCATGACCCAGACATAACATGAGGGGTTTGGGCCTTAAGCATATTCTTAAATATTCATATTATTTGTATATCTCTATTAATTTTTACTTCTATTTTTTTATTTTAGCTATCTGTAATCTGTTATTTACTTTGTGGTATAGAAATGGCTGTGACAAACGAAATAAATCAAATAAAAAAATCAAATAAATCAAAAAGTGGGCAGTCAGTGAGTGGTCAGTGGACCCAACAAACGCTACCATACCCATAACCAGGTCAATGGGGTAATGAGTGATCAGTGGAGATAAGTGTGTATCTAAATGTGATGCTTTATAGTCGTGATACAAGTATTTTGCTCTCACAAATAATATATTTACACAGTTGGTGGTCAGTGGGTGGTCTGTAAAAAACTGCACTATTGGAGCTTTACAGTAATCGTAATTCATGTTCAATCTTCTTCTTTGGTTATTTTATACAATACAATACAATACAATTTATATAGCGTAAATTCCACTTAATGTTCTTGTAGGCCTCCTTAAACAAATGGTGCTTTCGTTGTACTTTAAAGGATACAAGAGTTTGGATTGTAGAATGGACAGTGGAAGTTTATTTCATAATTTACGTGTTGCTGTATTAAATGCCCTATCACAATAAGACTTGGTTCTTAATCTAAATTTTTAACCAATCGGTTATTGATGAGCGCAGTAATCTAGGTGGTGAGTATGGTTGTAAGAGTTCAGACAGGTAATATGGCAAGTCCAGTGAGGCATTTGAAAGTACATGTATGTGTTAGAATCTGAAAGTTATGCGTTGCGTGACAGGGAGCCAGTGAAGGCTTTTCAAAACAGGAGTCATATGTTTATGCTTTTTTGTTAGGGTTACGATCCGCAGGAGAGTAATATGAACACGTTGTACACTTTGGATTTGACAGTCGGTAAACCATAAAGAAGTGAATTTCCATTATCAAGGCGAGAACTGATGAAGGCATGAACCATTTTCAGACGCTTCCATTGTGAGAAGCTTTAATCCGTCCAATACGACGAAGATGCCACTGCAAGATTTAACAAGGGCAGACACATGAGGTTGAAGTGTCATGTTTTGGTCAAATGTAGCCCCTAAATTACGAGCAGTGGATGCTGGCGTGATATTAATGTTCCTAATTCTAACTGACTCAATGTCAAATGCATCCTTATGTCAGGAGGGCGATATAGCTCCTAATGTAGTCTTTGTTTCATTCAGTTGAAGCTTGTTTTCACGCATCCAAGCTCTTATATCTGCTATGCAAGGCCCATCTATTTTTTGGCGTCATGAGCTGAATGATGTGAGAGGTCAAACTCAGTATAGATCTGAGTGTCATCGGCATACATATGTATACTGAGACCGTGTTTGATACCTATATTATGCACTGGACCTGCAGGATTATGAATTTAAAAGGACCTAGTACAGAGCCTTGTGGGACGCCAAAAAAGCACAAAATCATGAATGAAGGAACCCAGATGTGATAGTTTACATTCTTTGATTTCTGTTCATGTTACTTAAAAAATATTAATGGTTCTGATTGTATTTTTATTGCACTTAACTGGTCAGTCCTCAGACATATGTCCTACAAGCAAAGTGTCTTACAATCATGGTAACAGAGCCAACACAAACATATCAAACCACTGAGCTGTGCCACATGCAGGCTTCCCGAACATGACACATGGATTGTTTCATGTGGTTTCCTCTCAGGCCGATTGCCGCTGCCTCCCAAAAAAAGCCGAGCCGCCGATGGCGACCTCAATCAGAAAACGCCAAGTCCGCGCTAAAGAAAACCGAAAGTGTTACGATCACACCGGTGACCGGGTTGCCACAGAAACCGTCCCATCAAGTACAGGAAAGGCAGCGACAGGATGCAGGTCAGTGGGGGAATTGAATACTTATCTTTATGTTGGATGTATAAAATACATATCAAAAAAGGCTCCTGCATATTTTGTGTAATGTTAAACTTGTGAGTCATTCATACAATACTAGGATAAAAGAGTTGTCGTACATTGTACCAAGATTTAAGGTTTATGGACAGAAAATGTTTAAATATTGTAGCGTTAAATATTGAATAATCTTACCAATACAAAAAGTCAAACTGTTGTTATTATGGCCTTGGAGCAAACGTTTATGAACACAGAAGAAACTGGTAATAACTACAAACAAATATAAACAGACCATGAGAATACATGTACATATAATATAAATGCGTTAAATAAGGTTTACAAAAAATTATACTTACATAACTAAAACTCCTATAGTTATTTTTCCGTTGCCCTAACCTTCTACACTGAACAGAAAACGATTGATTGAAGTATTAATTACACTAATGAATGGGAACTAATGTATGATCTATAATGCTCTACAGTATTAAATATCAAAAATGCATGACTGTATTATACTTGCAAAAAGTAAACTTTTGTGGAGACAACACTCTCTCATTGAATCATGTGATTCAATAAAACAAAATTAGGTTGCAGTTAAGCTGCTAATCATTATCAATGTGAATAAATTTACTATGCTTTTTAGAACAACCTGTGACTGAGCAAAATGGGATTTGTAATAATTTTAACATTATGATTACCTAAGAGACAATTTTCACACAATTTGTTTTGAACAACAAAATTACATCTTTCATGAGGATTAAGAGATTTGAATTTTCTACAATATGTCATGAGTCATGACCACAGAATTGTTCCTGCCTCATGACAATGTCAGCAGGTATTCCCTAAAGGCATTTCAAGGACATATAGCAAGTGTCTCCTATGGAAATTCTTTCCCAGAGCGTCATAAGTTATGTTGTAATGGCTAATTCTGCACATTGCCTCACCAAAAGATGCGGTAATGTTTTATGCTTTTCATGACCGAGCAAATGCTGGTCAGCAGAAAACGAACGAGTATAAATATGAGTAGAAATCTATACACGGCACCTTTACAACGAGAGAGCACCATAGGCTGGCGTTCAATATCTAAAAAGCCAGCAGATGTAATTTAAAAAGATAAGATCAATAAGTGCTACGTTGTAACGCGTCAAGGTGTACAAATTGTGTATTTAAATAGTCAAAATTGTGTCACTAACATTTGGAGAATAAATAAAAAGAATGGAACAGTAGTCATTTTGGATTTTATTGGAATCTACAGTCTGCATGTCAAAAATTATATATTGTAATTTAAAGTTTTGTTTGTAATTTTGTTGATAATAAAAGTCTATATCTATCATTAGATGTAGATGCTCTAACAGACAATATCTTGAAGAAATAGTGGTCTTACTTGTTAACTTGGATACGATTATGAATCATTGTGGTCCTCAGTAGCTCAGTGGTTAGAGCGGCACGACTTGAAAACAGGAGTTGTTTGCATCGTAAGTTTGGCGGGCCTGTCATACAGACACAGTATCGCCAAAACCGATTCGTCGTAAGTCTGCCACTGAGTTGCTGATTTCCACACAGCACGCCGCCACAGTACAGTGTTACTACTAGAAGGTAGCGACGCCAAGCGGAGGGCCCGGAAGCCCCCCGATAAAAGGCGTGTCTCGTGTAGAGGAGAGCCACCTCTGCACGTAAAAAGAACTCACCTAGTTTGAAAACTATAGCTAGTGTGATCCCCCCACCACTGAGGCTCAGTTGGCTACCTAGCCTGCCTCTGGAGAGGTACATGCACAAACACCACGTGGCCTCCCATTCACGCTGCCTCATAACCTGAGACTGGCTTACTTAGAATTACATATCCAGATCCACATTTAAAGATTTATCAGTCTCTTATCTGAGACCGGCTAATTTTGCGAATTATTTATCCAGATCTAGATGAAATCCTGTTAAAGGCTGTTGATTAGTGACAATGATCAGATGGGGGACATTTTTAAAACCCTTTTCCAA
>JAGTTF010000946.1:0-13492 GCA_019095985.1 Streblospio benedicti | reverse complement strand
GGCTCAAGAATACACGGATACACTCATTCAATTTTCAATTGACTTGTGCAAAGGTGAACGAAGATTGCAGTTTGCATTATTCAATTACTACATCTACTCTTTCTTCTTTCTGCCATAGCTCGCTTAATATTGGTCCGATTTTAACGAAATTTTTTTTAAAACGTTTCTTTTTTCATTGCCCATCATATGACACACACACAGACAGCATATCTTATGATGGGACTGACCACTGACCAGTATACTAGTCATGATACATCATATAGAGAGAGATTGTCTTATAGAGGAATATAATAGTGATGATACATGTGAGGTACAGACTAACAGTCTGAGGGTGGGTGACGACGGTGGGGTGTTTGAGGGTGACCACCTCTCTATATGTCTATAATATCTAATGATGGTGACCACCTCTCTATAGAGACCACCTGCTGTCTGGACATCTACAGTTATCATCCCCTTCTGGTATGGCTGTACTTTTGACTGTACTCTGAGGGTGTGTGAGGGTGAGGGTGTCTAAGGGTGGGGTGTTTGACGGTCGGGTGTTTGATGGTGGGGTGTCTGAGGGTATGTGAGGGTGAGGGTGAGGGACTGACCACTGACCAGTATAATAGTCATGCTACATGAAATATAGAGAGATGGTCTTATAACTACAGCTACAGCCCTTTGTGGAGGGGGACACCGCTCCTGTCTGTACTTTTGACTGTACTCTGAGGGGGTGAGGGTATGTGAGGGTGGGGGGTGAGGGGGGGTCTGTGTCTCCTGGGGGGGGGGGGGGAGGGTGAGTGGGACACTACACACCCCACTAACTACAGGTACACCGCACTACAGTGATTAAATTAAGAAAATATAGAGAAAGAAAGCTTCATCATGAGTTGCATTTAATTTTTTTATACTCATATTTCATGTGATTAAATTAAGAAAAATAGAAAAAAATACGGAAAAGTATGAAAGTTGCATTTAATTTATTTACCATCAATCGCGCATACAGCCCCCATGAGATACCTTTGGTGCCCCCATCGCCATTTCACCAAATCCTAAATGTCTGGTTAAATGTCTGGTAAAATCCTGGATCTGCGTTCATGTGTACCTGCCTGTGTAGATTGTGTAGCTGGAGACTTGTTCCTGAGATGTAAATAAATGTAAATGTGGTGGCTTAAAGTCCTGATCCCAGTCTGGCTCTCATGACTTTACAATTTACACCAGGTCATGGGCACACTTATTGGTCAGCATTTGATCAGTTCTCGTTTACTTGCATCGGCAGCACATTCAGCGCACAATGCTAATCACTCACACAAAGACTCACTCACTCTTTCAACCCAATGACCTGTACCTATTTCACGTGTAGGTACCACGGAGCAGTGTGCAACCTGCTAGGGGTAGGTTTGCTCAACACATACCACCAGACCCGACCGGAAATCGAGCCCACGACATTCTGCTCACGAATCCAACTCCCTAAATCTGTTCCTTATTACCATTCGGCCACGTAAGCACCGCATGCTTGACGCGGTGGCCTCTGCCGTACACTAGTGACCGTAAATAGCACTGTTCGGTAATCGCTGTGCGGCTTATGATAATACGTGTGCGATCATTGCTGGCCTGAAGCGTGTGTAATGGAGCCGGCGCCGATGGATGCTGTTTCTCCCATGTATGATGAAAATACTCGATTCTGATTGGCTGAGCTCGCGCTTGCTGTCAAATTCCACACTCAGTGAGACATTGTCTGATTCTTACCGGATTTAGACATGTATAATAACCTTTTCGTATGGTGTAGTTATTATTAGAGTGGGTGTGTGAAAGGGGGGGGGGCGTATAAGGTGTCGGGAAGTCCCACGAGATTTCCTTTTGCTTTTTTACCAGATCCCACAGATTTTAAGGCCTTTCCTCACATCCCACTTCCCTAAAATACCCACATCCCTCTTTTTTCAACAGTTTCCCGCGTATTTCGGCCTGTTATCCCAGATCCCACTTCCTTATAAACCAACCCCATTATCGTAGTGTCAGTAGCGAGCTAGCAGATAGAAACAGCACAGAGCCACTAGCTCTTCTAGTAAAATGAAAGATGGTGTCCAGCTATGTCAATCTAGTGGTAGGGACGTGCTTGCTGAATACATAGCTGAGAACGGGGTTTAGACACAAATATAAAAAACGCATATACATGCAAATAGAGGTTGTAATTGGCAATGTGGTATTGTGCTTTCCTACTGTACGTAGATGATACACTAATGCACGCTAGTTCTTGTCCTAGTAAATCGTCAGACAAAGACAATCTAATGCTGTATCATCCTCAACTTGCGTAGCATACGGCGCGTAGCAACCATAGCACGTATGTGCTTATCACTCACATTGGCGTCCACTCGCCTGACCTGTGCCTAATCAACGTGTAGGCACCAACGAACTCCATGCATCCAGTTAGAGGTGAGTTTGCTCAACACCCGCCACCAGAACCGAACACGACCTCCACTTTTCCACATCAAGCAGAGTTTCCCTGACCACTAATGACTTTTACTACCGGTGTATGGTGGACATTGCTTCTTCTCCTGGTGCTATTGCATAACACCTGCCAGGAAGTATCCTGGGCCTGGCAGCGAGAGGATATATGCATTAGGACGTGTCATAGTGTCCTGAATAATCAGCAGAACTACTGAGTCCTTATGCTCTTCTTTTTATGACAATATTCATCATTATAATGAGTATACAAGGATACGATAGATATATGCATAAATGTAGCCAATCAAATTGAGGAGTCTGGTACAATAGTTATCCCAGATGGAATGAATTGATCAAAGTTTTACTATATTTGGAACGTAGTCACCTGTGGTTCCTTAAGTAGATTGTGTTGTAATTAATATTTACCCAGAATTACAGGTGAGGTTCGTGCATATTGCACTTGACTATATAGGATGGATAACACTTCAGCTACTGGCGTGACATGAGCAAAGATTAAAGATCAGCAGAACCTTCCAATAAGACCATCTCTGTAAACAAAAGAGAGACAATCACTGGCAGATCAGGTTTCATTTCCCATCATATGATTTCATATGATGGGAAATGAAAAAAAAAAAAAAAAAAAAAAAAAATCGTTAAAAAATCGGACCAATATTAAGCGAGATATGGCAATTTATTGAAAAAGCAATATTCAAAAAAAAAAGTACTGTCCTCAGAAAAAACACAGTGAAAAAAGTGATGACTGTCTCTAAAAAGAGCCACTGGAAAGCACATGTTGCCCATCAAAAAGTAAACAAAGCGGCTAAGAAGTCGGAGGGATATATAGAACGTGAGTGATTAGTCCAATTATTGTATGCCTTATAACCCTACCTGGACACGTGCTATGCATACAGGTGAGCTGGTAAGGCACTGGTCTGTACAAAAAGTATACAAATGTGTGATTGTTACGGGTTGAAATGCTTGAAAAGTGAGAGAAACTAAGGTGTTATTTCAGGCTCAAGAATACACGGATACACTCATTCAATTTTCAATTGACTTGTGCAAAGGTGAACGAAGATTGCAGTTTGCATTATTCAATTACTACATCTACTCTTTCTTCTTTCTTTCTGCCATAGCTCGCTTAATATTGGTCCGATTTTAACGAAATTTTTTTTTTTAACGTTTCTTTTTTCATTGCCCATCATATGACACACACACAGACAGCATATCTTATGATGGGACTGACCACTGACCAGTATACTAGTCATGATACATCATATAGAGAGAGATTGTCTTATAGAGGAATATAATAGTGATGATACATGTGAGGTACAGACTAACAGTCTGAGGGTGGGTGACGGGTGGGGTGTTTGAGGGTGACCACCTCTCTATATGTCTATAATATCTAATGATGGTGACCACCTCTCTATAGAGACCACCTGCTGTCTGGACATCTACAGCTATCATCCCCTTCTGGTATGGCTGTACTTTTGACTGTACTCTGAGGGTGTGTGAGGGGGGGTGTCTAAGGGTGGGGTGTTTGACGGTCGGGTGTTTGATGGTGGGGTGTCTGAGGGTATGTGAGGGTGAGGGTGAGGGACTGACCACTGACCAGTATATAGTCATGGTGTTGGGGGGGTCTAACTACAGCTGGGTGGGGGACGGTGGGGTGGGGGGGGTGGGGGTGGGTGACTGGGGGTGTCTGGGGGGTGGGGGTGACGGTGGGGTGGGGGGGGGGGGGGGTGGGGGGTGGGGGGGGGTGGGGGGGTGGTGGGGTGGTACTACTTCCCCCCCACACAACACTAGTCACTACAGTCACAGTAATGTGTACAGCATGTTTTCATATGATGGGAAATGAAAAAAAAAAAAAATTTAAAAAAAAAATCGTTAAAATCGGACCAATATTAAGCGAGATATGGCAATTTATTGAAAAAAGCAATATTCAAAAAAAAGAGTACTGTCCTCAGAAAAAACACAGTGAAAAAAGTGATGACTGTCTCTAAAAAGAGCCACTGGAAAGCACATGTTGCCATGAAAAAGTAAACAAAGCGGCTAAGAAGTCGGAGGGATATATAGAACGTGAGTGATTAGTCCAATTATTGTATGCCTTATAACCCTACCTGGACACGTGCTATGCATACAGGTGAGCTGGTAAGGCACTGGTCTGTACAAAAAGTATACAAATGTGTGATTGTTACGGGTTGAAATGCTTGAAAAGTGAGAGAAACTAAGGTGTTATTTCCTAGGCTCAAGAATACACGAATACACTCATTCAATTTTCAATTGACTTGTGCAAAGGTGAACGAAGATTGCAGTTTGCATTATTCAATTACTACATCTACTCTTTCTTCTTTCTGCCATAGCTCGCTTAATATTGGTCCGATTTTAACGAAATTTTTTTTAAAACGTTTCTTTTTTCATTGCCCATCATATGACACACACACAGACAGCATATCTTATGATGGGACTGACCACTGACCAGTATACTAGTCATGATACATCATATAGAGAGAGATTGTCTTATAGAGGAATATAATAGTGATGATACATGTGAGGCGGTACAGACTAACAGTCTGAGGGTGGGTGACGACGGTGGGGTGTTTGAGGGTGACCACCTCTCTATATGTCTATAATATCTAATGATGGTGACCACCTCTCTATAGAGACCACCTGCTACTGTCTGGACATCTACAGCTAATGATGGTGACCAGAGACCACCTGTCTGTCTGGACATCTACAGGGTATGGCTGTACTTTTGACTGTACTCTGAGGGTGTGGGGGGGTGAGGGTGTCTAAGGGGGGGTGTTTGACGGTCGGGTGTTTGATGGTGGGGGGGGTCTGAGGGTGTGAGGGGGTGGGGTGACGGGGGTATATAGTCATGGTGTTGGGGGGGGTCTAAGGGTGAGTGACGGTGGGGTGTTGGGGGGGGGTCTAAGGGTGGGTGACGGTGGGGTGTTGGGGGGGGGTCTAAGGGTGGGTGACGGTGGGGTGGTACAACACTACTTCCCCCCCACACAACACTAGTCACTACAGTCACAGTAATGTGTACAGCATGTTTTCATATGATGGGAAATGAAAAAAGAAAAATTTAAAAAAAAATTTCGTTAAAATCGGACCAATATTAAGCGAGATATGGCAATTTATTGAAAAAGCAATATTCAAAAAAAGAGTACTGTCCTCAGAAAAAACACAGTGAAAAAAGTGATGACTGTCTCTAAAAAGAGCCACTGGAAAGCACATGTTGCCATCAAAAAGTAAACAAAGCGGCTAAGAAGTCGGAGGGATATATAGAACGTGAGTGATTAGTCCAATTATTGTATGCCTTATAACCCTACCTGGACACGTGCTATGCATACAAGTGAGCTTGTTAAGCACTGGTCTGTACAAAAATATACAAATGTGTGATTGTTTAGGGTTGAAATGCTTGAAAAGTGAGAGAAACTAAGGTGTTATTTCCTAGGCTCAAGAATACACGGATACACTCATTCAATTTTCAATTGACTTGTGCAAAGGTGAACGACAGTTTGCATTATTCAATTTTCTACTCTTTCTTCTTTCTGCCATAGCTCGCTTAATATTGGTCCGATTTTAACGAAATTTTTTTTTAAAACGTTTCTTTTTTCATTGCCCATCATATGACACACAGACAGCATATCTTATGATGGGACTGACCACTGACCAGTATACTAGTCATGATACATCATATAGATAGAGATTGATCTTATAGAGGAATATAATAGTGATGATACATGTGAGGTCAGACTTTTAACAGTTTTTTTTTGGGTGACGTTTCTTTTTGAGGGTGACCATCATATGACACACACACATAGACATAATATCTTATGATGGGACCACCTCCACTAGACCACCTATACTAGTCATGATACATCATATCCCCTTCTGGTATGGCTTATAGAGGAATATAATATATGATAGTGAGGTGAGGGTGTCTAAGGGGGGGTGTTTGACGGTCGGGTGTTTGATGGTGGGGGGTCTGGGGGTGTGTGAGGGTGAGGGTGAGGGACTGACCACTGACCAGTATATAGTCATGGTGGGGGGGTCTAAGGGGGTGTTGGGGGGGGTCAAGGGTGGGGACGGTGTTGGGGGGGGTCTAGGGTGGGTGAGGGTGGGTGGGTCGGGTGGGGTGGGGGGGGGGGGGTCTAACACTGACGGTGGGTGGTACAACACAACACTAGTCACTAGTCACTACAGTCACACTAATGTAATGTGTACAGCATGTTTTCATATGATGGGAAATGAAAAAAAAAAAAAATTTAAAAAAAAAAAT
Source organism: Streblospio benedicti (assembly GCA_019095985.1). Lineage (NCBI taxonomy): Eukaryota > Metazoa > Annelida > Polychaeta > Spionida > Spionidae > Streblospio > Streblospio benedicti. Next base: position 6,783 of record JAGTTF010000946.1, on the reverse strand, counting down.
TCGTTAAAAATCGGACCAATATTAAGCGAGATATGGCAATTTATTGAAAAAGCAATATTCAAAAAAAAGAGTACTGTCCTCAGAAAAAACACAGTGAAAAAAGTGATGACTGTCTCTAAAAAGAGCCACTGGAAAGCACATGTTGCCATCAAAAAGTAAACAAAGCGGCTAAGAAGTCGGAGGGATATATAGAACGTGAGTGATTAGTCCAATTATTGTATGCCTTATAACCCTACCTGGACACGTGCTATGCATACAGGTGAGCTTGTTAAAGCACTGGTCTGTACAAAAAAGTATACAAATGTGTGATTGTTTAGGGTTGAAATGCTTGAAAAGTGAGAGAAACTAAGGTGTTATTTCCTAGGCTCAAGAATACACGGATACACTCATTCAATTTTCAATTGACTTGTGCAAAGGTGAACGAAGATTGCAGTTTGCATTATTCAATTACTACATCTACTCTTTCTTCTTTCTGCCATAGCTCGCTTAATATTGGTCCGATTTTAACGAAATTTTTTTTAAAACGTTTCTTTTTTCATTGCCCATCATATGACACACACACAGACAGCATATCTTATGATGGGACTGACCACTGACCAGTATACTAGTCATGATACATCATATAGAGAGAGATTGTCTTATAGAGGAATATAATAGTGATGATACATGTGAGGTACAGACTAACAGTCTGAGTAGGGTGGGTGACGACGGTGGGGTGTTTGAGGGTGACCACCTCTCTATATGTCTATAATATCTAATGATGGTGACCACCTCTCTATAGAGACCACCTGCTGTCTGGACATCTACAGCTATCATCCCCTTCTGGTATGGCTGTACTTTTGACTGTACTCTGAGGGTGTGTGAGGGGGGGTGTCTAAGGGTGGGGTGTTTGACGTCGGGTGTTTGATGGTGGGGGTCTGAGGGTATGTGAGGGTGAGGGGGAGGGACTGACCACTGACCAGTATAAGTCATGGTGTTGGGGGGTCTAAGGGGGTGGGTGGGGTGGGGGGGGGGGTTCTAAGGGTGGGTGACGGTGGGGTGTGGGGGGTAAGGGTGGGTGACGGTGGGGGGGGGGTGGTGGGGTGGTGGGGGGGGTCTAAGGGTGGGGGGGTGGTACACACTACTTCCCCCCCACACAACACTAGTCACTACAGTCACAGTAATGTGTACAGCATGTTTTCATATGATGGGAAATGAAAAAAGAAAAATTTAAAAAAAAATTTCGTTAAAATCGGACCAATATTAAGCGAGATATGGCAATTTATTGAAAAAGCAATATTCAAAAAAAAAAGTACTGTCCTCAGAAAAAACACAGTGAAAAAAGTGATGACTGTCTCTAAAAAGAGCCACTGGAAAGCACATGTTGCCATCAAAAAGTAAACAAAGCGGCTAAGAAGTCGGAGGGATATATAGAACGTGAGTGATGAGTCCAATTATTGTATGCCTTATAACCCTACCTGGACACGTGCTATGCATACAGGTGAGCTTGTTAAAGCACTGGTCTGTACAAAAAAGTATACAAATGTGTGATTGTTTAGGGTTGAAATGCTTGAAAAGTGAGAGAAACTAAGGTGTTATTTCCTAGGCTCAAGAATACACGGATACACTCATTCAATTTTCAATTGACTTGTGCAAAGGTGAACGAAGATTGCAGTTTGCATTATTCAATTACTACATCTACTCTTTCTTCTTTCTGCCATAGCTCGCTTAATATTGGTCCGATTTTAACGAAATTTTTTTTTAAACGTTTCTTTTTTCATTGCCCATCATATGACACACACACAGACAGCATATCTTATGATGGGACTGACCACTGACCAGTATACTAGTCATGATACATCATATAGAGAGAGATTGTCTTATAGAGGAATATAATAGTGATGATACATGTGAGGTACAGACTAACAGTCTGAGGGGGTGGGTGACGGTGGGGTGTTTGAGGGTGACCACCTCTCTATGGTCTATAATATCTAATGATGGTGACCACCTGACTGTGTATAGGGTGGGTGGACACCTTTAAATGTACCTGGGGGGTGGGGGTGTTTTATATGGGTGGGAAGTTTGAGGTGGTGGGGTGTCTAAGGGTACCTGGGGGTGAGGGTGACTAGACACACTTTGAGTCATGGGGTGTCACAGGGTGATGTGTAAGGGTGTTTTTAAGACATGTCTGGGAAATGAAAAAGGGTGGGTGATGGAAAAACAAAAAAAAAATTCTGGTATATAGTCATGGGTGTTGGGGGGGTCTAACCACGGTGGGGTGTTGGGGGGGGTCTAGGGTGGGTGACGGTGGGGTGGTTAATGAAAAAACACTAGTCAAAAACAGTCACAGTGTGTACAGCACATTTCATATGATGGGAAATGAAAAAAAGAAAAATTTTGCAAAAAAAAAACATTAAAATCGGACCAATATTAAGCGGATATGGCAATTTATTGAAAAAAGCAATATTCAAAAAAAAGTACTGTCCTCAGAAAAAACACAGTGAAAAAAGTGATGACTGTCTCTAAAAAGAGCCACTGGAAAGCACATGTTGCCATGAAAAAGTAAACAAAGCGGCTAAGAAGTCGGAGGGATATATAGAACGTGAGTGATTAGTCCAATTATTGTATGCCTTATAACCCTACCTGGACACGTGCTATGCATACAGGTGAGCTGGTAAGGCACTGGTCTGTACAAAAAGTATACAAATGTGTGATTGTTACGGGTTGAAATGCTTGAAAAGTGAGAGAAACTAAGGTGTTATTTCCTAGGCTCAAGAATACACGGATACACTCATTCAATTTTCAATTGACTTGTGCAAAGGTGAACGAAGATTGCAGTTTGCATTATTCAATTACTACATCTACTCTTTCTTCTTTCTGCCATAGCTCGCTTAATATTGGTCCGATTTTAACGAAATTTTTTTAAAACGTTTTTTTTCATATGATTGCCCATCATATGACATGGGACTGACAGACAGCATATCTTATGATGGGACTGACCACTGACCAGTATACTAGTCATGATACATAGTTGTCATATATGAGAGATTACATTGTCTAATAGGGAATAAATAGTGATGATACATGTGAGGGTGTCTGAGGGTGGGTGGGGGTGGGGTGTATGGGGTGTTGGGGGGGGTGAGGGGTGGGTGGTGTGGGGGGGTGGGTGACGGGGGGGTGTTGGGGGGGGTCTAAGGGTGGGTGACGGGTGGGGGGGGTCTAACACTGGGGTGGTACAACCCCCCACACAACACTAGTCACTACAGTCACAGTAATGTGTACAGCATGATTTCATATGATGGGAAATGAAAAAAGAAAAATTTTAAAAAAAGTTTCGTCCAAATCGGACCAATATTAAGCGAGATATGGCAATTTATTGAAAAAGCAATATTCAAAAAAAGAGTACTGTCCTCAGAAAAAACACAGTGAAAAAAGTGATGACTGTCTCTAAAAAGAGCCACTGGAAAGCACATGTTGCCATCAAAAAGTAAACAAAGCGGCTAAGAAGTCGGAGGGATATATAGAACGTGAGTGATTAGTCCAATTATTGTATGCCTTATAACCCTACCTGGACACGTGCTATGCATACAGGTGAGCTGGTAAGGCACTGGTCTGTACAAAAAGTATACAAATGTGTGATTGTTACGGGTTGAAATGCTTGAAAAGTGAGAGAAACTAAGGTGTTATTTCCTAGGCTCAAGAATACACGGATACACTCATTCAATTTTCAATTGACTTGTGCAAAGGTGAACGAAGATTGCAGTTTGCATTATTCAATTAATACATCTACTCTTTCTTCTTTCTGCCATAGCTCGCTTAATATTGGTCCGATTTTAACGAAATTTTTTTTTTAACGTTTTTTTTTTCATTGCCCATCATATGACACACACACAGACAGCATATCTTATGATGGGACTGACCACTGACCAGTATACTAGTCATGATACATCATATAGAGAGATTGTCTTATAGAGGAAATATAATAGTGATGATACATGTGAGGTACAGACTAACAGTCTGAGGGTGGGTGACGACGGTGGGGTGTTTGAGGGTGACCACCTCTCTATATGTCTATAATATCTAATGATGGTGACCACCTCTCTATAGAGACCACCTGCTGTCTGGACATCTACAGCTATCATCCCCTTCTGGTATGGCTGTACTTTTGACTGTACTCTGAGGTGAGGGTGAGGGTGTCTAAGGGGGGGGTGTTTGACGGTCGGGTGTTTGATGGTGGGGGGTCTGAGGGTGGGGTGAGGGGGGACCACTGACCAGTATATAGTCATGGTGTTGGGGGGGTCTAAGGGTGGGTGACGGTGTTGGGGTGGTACAACAACACTACTTCCCCCCACACAACACTAGTCACTACAGTCACAGTAATGTGTACAGCATGTTTTCATATGATGGGAAATGAAAAATGAAAAAAAAATTTAAAAAAAAATTTGTTAAAATCGGACCAATATTAAGCGAGATATGGCAATTTATTGAAAAAGCAATATTCAAAAAAAAAGAGTACTGTCCTCAGAAAAAACACAGTGAAAAAGTGATGACTGTCTCTAAAAAGAGCCACTGGAAAGCACATGTTGCCATGAAAAAGTAAACAAAGCGGCTAAGAAGTCGGAGGGATATATAGAACGTGAGTGATTAGTCCAATTATTGTATGCCTTATAACCTACTATGCATGCTATGCATACAGGTGAGCTTGTTAAGCACTGGTCTGTACAAAAAGTATACAAATGTGTGATTGTTTAGGGTTGAAATGCTTGAAAAGTGAGAGAAACTAAGGTGTTATTTCCTAGGCTCAAGAATACACGGATACACTCATTCAATTTTCAATTGACTTGTGCAAAGGTGAACGAAGATTGCAGTTTGCATTTTTCAATTAATACATCTACTCTTTCTTCTTTCTGCCATAGCTCGCTTAATATTGGTCCGATTTTAACGAAATTTTTTTTTAAAACGTTTCTTTTTCATTGCCCATCATATGACACACACACAGACAGCATATCTTATGATGGGACTGACCACTGACCAGTATACTAGTCATGATACATCATATAGAGAGAGATTGTCTTATAGAGGAATATAATAGTGATGATACATGTGAGGTACAGACTAACAGTCTGAGGGTGGGTGACGACGGTGGGGTGTTTGAGGGTGACCACCTCTCTATATGATGTCTATAAATCTAATGATGGTGACCACCTCTCTATAGAGACCACCTGCTGTCTGGACATCTACAGCTATCATCCCCTTCTGGTATGGCTGTACTTTTGACTGTACTCTGAGGGTGTGTGAGGGGTGAGGGTGTCTAAGGGGGGGTGTTTGACGGTTACATGGTGGGGGTCTGAAATGTGAGGGTCTGAGGGGGACTGACCACTGACCAGTATATAGTGATGGTGTGGGGGGGGCTAGGTACCACGGTGGGGGGGGGGGTGAGTGACGGTGGGGTGTTGGGGGGGGGTCTAAGGGTGGGTGACGGTGGGGTGTTGGGGGGGTCTCAACACTGACGGTGGGGTGGTACCCTGGTTCAACACAACACTAGTCACTACAGTCACAGTAATGTGTACAGCATGTTTTCATATGATGGGAAATGAAAAAAGAAAAATTTAAAAAAAAATTCGTTAAAATCGGACCAATATTAAGCGAGATATGGCAATTTATTGAAAAAGCAATATTCAAAAAAAGAGTACTGTCCTCAGAAAAAACACAGTGAAAAAAGTGATGACTGTCTCTAAAAAGAGCCACTGGAAAGCACATGTTGCCATCAAAAAGTAAACAAAGCGGCTAAGAAGTCGGAGGGATATATAGAACGTGAGTGATTAGTCCAATTATTGTATGCCTTATAACCCTACCTGGACACGTGCTATGCATACAGGTGAGCTTGTTAAGCACTGGTCTGTACAAAAAGTATACAAATGTGTGATTGTTTAGGTTGAAATGCTTGAAAAGTGAGAGAAACTAAGGTGTTATTTCCTAGGCTCAAGAATACACGGATACACTCATTCAATTTTCAATTGACTTGTGCAAAGGTGAACGAAGATTGCAGTTTGCATTATTCAATTACTACATCTACTCTTTCTTCTTTCTGCCATAGCTCGCTTAATATTGGTCCGATTTTAACGAAATTTTTTTTAAAACGTTTCTTTTTTCATTGCCCATCATATGACACACACACAGACAGCATATCTTATGATGGGACTGACCACTGACCAGTATACTAGTCATGATACATCATATAGAGATTGTCTTATAGAGGAATATAATAGTGATGATACATGTGAGGTACAGACTAACAGTCTGATTAAGGTCAAAAAAATTTTAAAATTTCTTAAAAGGGAACAAGTTATTTTTTTTATTAAAGATACATCTACCTTTCTTTTTCGGGCTGCAATAGGTTTTTTTCTTTTTTTAAATTTTTTCTTTTTTCCCTTCCGAAATTCATTACAATAAGTTTTCATGCAATATGAAAAAAATATAATGGATAAAGGGGGGTAACTCATTAGGGGGGTGCTTTGGGGGTTTTAGGGTGACCCCCTTTTAAAGCAAAATCTAAGGGGGTGACCCCCTTCTTAGGCCACCTCTTTGGGCATCCTTTTCCCCTTTCTTAGGCACTTTTGCTGACTCAAAAGGGTTTGGGGGGGTGCTTTTATTTGTGAGGGGGTGTTTGAGGGGGTGGGGGGGGGAGGGGGGGTGGGGGGGGGGGAAAATAAGGGGGGGTAAAAGTAGGGGGGTTTTGGGGGGGGTCTGGGGGGGGGGGGTTTTGGGGGGGGTTAAGGGGGGGCGGTGGGGGGGGGGGCCCCT
>JAGTTF010000945.1:93571-103911 GCA_019095985.1 Streblospio benedicti | reverse complement strand
ACGGATCTGTTTTTTGTTGCCGATGTTTTGTCTCGAATTGTCATTTCTTTTAGAATTTTATATTGACTCGAAGAATAGCCGGGATCGTTATGCTAACCCACAGGATTGAGCTGCGTTATAATTATCCTCCCAATCTATTTTTATGAGTTGTGATAATTTTAAGAACCCTTATATTTCAACTATGACTAGAATCAACAAAACGCCCTGGGGGGGGGGGTTGAAATATTTGATACCCCTTAACAGTTTGTCAATCCCTGGTAATTAAGGGTACTTCTCGTTGTGTATATTTTTGTTTTTATTACCTTAATTTTTGTTAGGGACTTTTACTACTGAGAGGTGTGATTCAGATATTTTCCTGGGGCTCAACAATTTAGCTCGTTGGATTATTGAAGATTATATATGTGAAAGAATGGACTCAGTTTTAAATCTTGAATAAATTTATTTAAACTAAAAAGACCTAGAATTCTTAATCACAAACTATATAGTATTTTCTCCTGAGATTTGTCCTCCCTTAACTTCAATTCTAAAGCACTCCTAAACCACTTTCTGTTTAGGTTTCTGTTTACAAAGAACAATCAAAAATTAAACTTTACTAAATTAACTCAGGCTTACAAATATGGAACAGTCACCAATTTTATACTTAACCTTTCTCTGACGGACTTGGATTTTCCTCTACCTTTTCTCTTAATTTATGATTCAATCTAACAATGATTAACAAGTTCTTAATTCAACTTCTTATTTTATAGAATTTTGTAATTATTTCTTGTCAAGAATTCTTTTTATCCAATATAACAAACTTTAATTCTAACTCTACAAGTCAACTCCAAATATGGCGCTGATTCTTTAAAAACGTCCAGAGCTGAGCAGAAGGTTTTGCCAGAATTGTCAAATTTTACACTAAAAGTTCGGCTTTAACATGAAGCAAATAATTTATTTCCGAGATAACATTGAAAATGGGTGTCATAAACCTTATGTTCTCGAATATGATTTCCCCTATTAGTAGGTCTGATGTCACCAATAAATGATTTTCAGAACCCTGAATGGCTATAGGGGTATACAGTCTTAAGCGCATGGACTTTCCATATAATCAGTTGTAATTTAAATCCACTTATTTCTCGCTTTCTAAGTGAGAACAACGTTTAGAGAGTTTATCATTTAGTTGTACATAAGTCAATGATAAATAATACTTATACAAAAATGGTTGTTACCTCCATCAATGACCGAAATTAGTCCGAGTATTTCACACTAAATAAAGCCACGCACACGTAATCCATGCACTTATAAGCAGACGATTGAAAATGGCTCAACGCGCAGACGATACTTACTTTTTAGGTCAGGTCGGTTATCCGGGTTTCAGCGCAAGAAGATGCCCCGACACAGGGCTCTCTCATACTTATAGGGACCATTCCGAGGGCTTCCCCCTGGGAGTGTCCAATGGTCATCTCGTTTATAATTGGCTGACCAATGAGAAAATTCATGTGTAATCCCGGTGTCCCTTTCGAGGACAAGACAATAAAATTTAATCATATAATTTAATTTTGCGGGTGCAAACCCATTAAAATTCTTACTGGATTACACGGGCAATGGTCACTGACCGGTCCCTTTCGCACCTGGGATTTTATGACGTCATATTCAACCAATCACGCTGCCTGGAATTGGCACAACCTCACTTTCGAACACTGACGTCATTCCGAACATGGCCGCCATTCCGGAAGTGCCGCAATTTTTAAGAATTAATTTAGAATCACACCTCATCTATGCATTCTCTAGTTTAAATGATTAGTCCTACGGATAACACCATTGCTAGTTGAGTTTCCTATTGAGTTTTGTTCGATCTTACTCACGTGAGTATGACGAATTTCGTCACACTCCCCCCTACTTATTTTTGAGGAGCGTTATCTCCTCACCTATAATCGAAAAATGTTAGAAATTCGTTCATAAGTCTGGCAACACCTTCTGCTGCGCCCATCCTACAGTTACAGTTCAGCCTTACAAATTCCATTTTGCATATTTCACAGTTCTAACATAACCTACTGGTACTCAATTATTTTTCACATACACGCCTTTTTGATTCTAACATGGACTCATACATATTTTTGTTCCAAATATTTTTTTTTTTTTTTTTTTTTTTTTTTAACATTTTCACATTTTCACAACACTAGCACCAGGAAATGGAAGGCACCATATAGGGGTTGTCCACCTGACTAGTTTTTTTTTTTTTTTTTTTTTTTTTTTTAAATCTTGGATAATATAAGTGTCCCATATGGGGACATACTCTATGGACATGACATTACATAATTTTGTTTCCAGAACACGTCTTCTCTCGAATCCAACTACCACTATCATGCATTCCATTTCCAGTTTCCACCTCCCTACTATATAATCCTAAGTAGTTCAACACACATATACTCCTATTCTTAGTTGTCTACTTTTCTCAACTCTGATAACCACAAAATTTAACAATCCTATTTCACCTTGATTATTACCCTTACCACTGTAGACTCTGGCGTAACATAACTTTTCACCTTACACTTCCTTCTACAAATTCAACAATTTTAATTCTCATTCCACATTTATGTTTTTACTCAAATATTTCTCAATTTACATTTGTCTTACTCATTGCAATATTTAATTTATAGAAATCACAATGATTGTCATTATTATTCATTCTTGCAACTCCCACAGACCACCCATCACAACAACAACCAACCATCATCATCTTTTATCTACAGGAAATCCATAATGCATCCCACCTGAGAATTTTATAGAAATCACAATGCCTCCTTGGTTATAATATCTTTACATGGGTTGACCACCAATGCTAAAGAACACAATGTTTTGTTTAGTTTTGCTATGTGTGTTTCAAACATTTAATGTGTTACATCAAATCACCTGTGAGACGATTGTACATACAAAACAAAACTCAGTTTTTATATTGTTACAACATACTTTACAGATTGTTACCACAACATACTTCACAGATTGTCACCAACACCAGTCAATATTATTAGTGAAATTAATTCTGACATGATCTCCAAAAAAAAAAAAAAATTTCCTTCTGTAACCACTAAGTTTGCTAGGTTGAGTTCACCACTTATCTCAGCACTAATTTTAATTTTAGCTTGCAGTCTTTCCACCGCCACCATTTGTGATTAATCACTTTCATTCCACTGTCATCATTTGTCTATTGTTTTTCTAGATTAATCACTTACACTGCTATTTTGTAATTTTCACTGTCATTATTTGTCCTTTGCTTTTCTAGATTATTCACTTACACTGCTATTTTGTAATTTTCACTGTCATTATTTGTCTTTTGCTTTTCTAGATTGATCACTTTACTACTATTTGTAGTTTTCACTGTCATTATTTTTGGGCGGAGCTAGGTGTCGGGTCATATGCACTTGGTGACGCGTCGAGTTCGACGTTACTGTGTGGGTTTGCGTGCCCTGCGATGAGTGACTCGTTCTCCCCGCAATTTCTAAGGCAGTTCATTAGGTCGAACAGCTCGGCGAACTGTTTCACATTTTTCACAATCGCGCTGGACTCATCTATATTGTGAGCTAATTTGCTTTGTACTACCGTCAATTCTCCGACCATCTCATCCAGGTCATTATGGTCGTCTCCTCTTTTTAACTTATGCAACAACTTGGTTAGTCGATCAATCAAACATTTCAGTTCGCAGAGCACCTCTATAGAATGATCGAGGGACAAGTCCAGGTCGTCCAACATGGTGTCGGACATGTTTAAATTATATCTAATGATCATCTTGTTTATGCCAATCACCTCTTCCATGTTGTCGAGGGTTACTTTTGAGATGTGGAATAGGTGACCCATCTCGCTCAAGACTTTCTCTATGTTGGCTTCCATTCTAGTATTATCTAAAAAAAGATATATATATAGTGTTCAAAATGATGTATGCTTTCCGTCTTTCAAGCTCACTCTGCCATTCGCTGCTGCCAACCAATGTTCATCCGTCCACACAGTATTCTTTCTAGCTCGTACCACACTCCTCTATTATTTGCATGCACTAAGCCCTCTTCACTTGCTGTGTCGCAGTTGCTGTTGTTGCTGCTGGTGGGGCTGCTGTTGTTGTTGCAGCTGGGGCTGCTGTTGTTGTTGCAGCTGGGGCTGCTGTACCAACTGTTGTTGTTGTTGCTGTTGGTTTTGCTGCTGAGGCGGCTGTTGCTGCTGTGCCAACTGTTGTTGTTGTTGGTTTTGGTGCGAGGTGCCAATAGGGGGTTGCAGGGACAGTTTCGGATTAGATGCTCTTGAGACCCACATCCAAAACAAGCTGGCCTCCATTGATTTTGGCCTTCATCCCCGTTGGTATCCCGGGGCCACGGAAAACGAGGCTTGTTACCCCCGTTCCCCCATCTTTGGTTGTTCCCCATGTTACCATTGTTACTCCTACCTTGGTTGTGCTGACCCTCTCCAGGCTGAGGAGGGGCGCGAGGGCCCCCCCAGCCTGGCATCTGCTTGTTCGGCCTCGGCCCTGGCGGCCGATGGTTTGTGTTCCACTCGTTTCGCAAATTACCTTGACCCTCACCCTTTTTGTTGGGCACCCACTGCGGAAGGCCCGCTCCTCGCTCTCTTCCTCCCCCTCGGACGAGGTAGTGGACCAGGTCCACCGAGCGAGTTCTTCTCTCGACATCTGAAAATAGAAAAGAAGGGAGAGCCTTAGTTCAGTTTCCTTGACAATCTATTTATTTAGTGCGAGCTGTCTATCATGCATTGTTTATGGTTAGACGGGCACATCCCTCTCTATCTCTCATTCTGTTGGCTATTCGCTTGATGTGGTATCTCACAGCTCTGCATAGCTATTCAATCATTAGTGGCAAGTTTATAACTAAATTTTTAACTTGACTGGTTAAGTTAGTGAAGTTAGTATTTAACATTTAGTACGTTAACCTTAACTGTTGCCAAAATCCGATGTTGGATGATGTTCATATTTGTTACAGACATTCTTTCCCCTATACATAACAAATTGGGTTTGTTGTTATTTTTATTTCAATTTAATTTTACATATAGGTCTTTCCCATTCCCCACATTGATACTGGATGTTCGTTTACCTATAGATCCATCCTTTTTGGCGGCTTCCGGGGGCGTTGACTACGTCTGCCCTCCTGGTGGGTCTCCTGGAAGCCATCGGGGTGATCGTCATGGGGCGTGTCCTCGGGGGCGTCATTGCTGAAATCTGTTGGATTGGTTCTGAAATTGACCTTGGGGTCGTGCCAGCCCCCCTCCCTGACATTATTACTGTCACCCTTGCTGGCGTCGGTTATACGCGTCCCCACCGATTCTCGTCCATTTACAGGGGTCTCGGCTTGTTTGTTCACGTTGTCTGGGTTTTCGTCTGTGGTAGGCACTTCTTCTTCCTCAGTTCTCGCCCACGCTTCCGGAGTAGCCCCAAAATATGGTTTAAGGGTGTCGACGTGTACACGTTTTGGTTCTGAGTCCGGGTGTTGTTTGATGGTGAAATTTACCCACAATTCTAAAAGGTCCGATCCACCCCTTTGCAAGTTTTCCTATCCCGGCAGGAGGGTAAAACCTCCACACATACTGACCTACTGTGTACTTGAATGGTTTTGTTCGGGAATCGTATTGGCTCTTTTGTCGCTTGGCGGCTGTATCCAGGTGTTCGTTAGCGTACTGGAAGCTTCGCTGGAAGACCTGTCTTTGCCATTCAACAAAGTCTACTTCACAGGTGTACTGCTGTTCTAAAGGCTCATTCAGTCCCACCACCAGATCCAAGCCCAGGTTTATTTCTCTTCCCAGAAACATTGGGCAAGGCGTGAGTCCTGTGGCCTCATGGACCGCCGTCCGGTATGCTAAGGAGACAAAAGGTAAATATTGGTCCCAGTCATTACGTCTCTCATTTACCAACACCTTCAGCATGCGCTGGAGTGTACCGATGAATCTTTCAGCCATTCCATCAGTCTGGGGTGGAACGGTGTGGTCCTTCGTTTCTCAATGTCCAACATTTTGCACAATTCTTGAAATAACTTTGACTCAAATTGACGTCCTTGATCTTTGCTTTAGAACATTAGTTGTTCTTGACCGGATTATTATCTTTTTCTGAATAATGCACGGTTCTTGTGATTGATTTCGACCACCTTTTTGTCGGCAATAATTCGTATTGACGCACCTTTGCTGCTGGATTTGATACCTGAATTGACATCGTCAGCATGTTTGCCAGGGCACCTATTTTGTCTGTGGGCAAGCCCTTTAGGACATCGTTGCAGCCCACTAATGTTATAATGTTCCCAACCCCCACCAAAAGATGTCCATATTTATCCGTGCACTCAAGGACTTAAGCCCCTGCCCGGGGTTCACCAGTGCCCAACACCTTTTGTCCGTTGGCACACAGTGCCATGCTCGATCACTGCCGAGCTGCATCTCGGCAACATTTTGTTTACAAATAACTAGCCCACTGTTTTCTACAGTGAATTCCTTGTGTTTTGGTAACATTAAATTTTTGTATTCCTCGTGAGCAATTGGTTCCAAGCATTTGCCATATTTTATTGCTTGCAAATGATCAAGCTTTTTACCTCAACCACATATGTGTTCTGCTGTGCTATGTAGATTCTCATGTTTATAAACATCATGACAGCCTGAGCTTGTGATAAGCCCAACCCTGTAACTTGGTTTAACTTATTACAATTATTGTTCCTACAAACTTCATCATCTCCATGTATACATTAGGTAACAACGGTGATACAATGAAATGTCCAGCATCGCTCTTTGCATTTGCAAACTTGGAGTGATAAAGCTGCACTGGCATACACATGGATGGCCCTTGTCTTATGAATTTATTGCTTTCCTACAGAGTTATTGATGGTTTGTAATTACTTTCCTCATTGTATGGAGCATGCCATTTAACTTTTGCAATAACGTGTTTTTTCTTTTCCCCACTGACTGTGAACGTATGTCCTATAAATGCCATAATTTTACATAGACGTATTTCAGTATCAAAGTCGCTGTTTCCATTATCATCTGTCCATGAAGCTATTCCTTTTCCAACGATCTGAGCGGCCATACAATTCTGTTCCATACAACTCATTTCCAATGTGTATATGGTCATATTCCTTACCTGTCAAGAAAAAGGTGGTTGCAGAGATGTTACTTTCCCTATATAGTGCAGCATACATGTTTTTATTCATATTAATTCATGGGCTTTAAAACAGTAAACACGTTTACCTCTTGTTACACTTATGCAATCGAGGGATGACCAACTTGCAACACAAGCTTCTTGCTTGCCCACGGGGGTGGTTATGATATTCATGGTCATGGTTTGTGTTTTGCTCTGTTGGGTGTCATTACATCATTTAAGTACAATGCTCACCATACTTACTACAAATCCATTCTATTTTGCGGTTTCCTAGTCTCTGACTGCGCTTCTGTTTCTGGCTATCGCATACTCACCCTCCGTCCTGGGTCTCATCATTGATGCCACTCCGGGAGAAATCTGCAATTGACTCGTCCTTGCCGACTGGCAAGTACCGCTCATGCAAGATATTGTGTTACTGTGGATATTGACAATTGCTGCCGATAGTAAGTCATCTCCAAGAATAGAATATCTCTGAAAAGCCCCACAGCTCAGAGAGCAAACTGGTATATTTATCGAAGAAAGTGATTTTGGTAATTTCTTGGCCAAAAACGTTTGGGGAAGACATTCCGGATTGTTAAATAGAATATGAGTTAAAGGATTGATCTTTTTAGGAGACCTACCAAGGTCCTTGACAACTTTCTGCTGGGCCTGGACCAGGTCCAGGGCCCAACGCACGTCGGTCCCCTGATTCATGATCTCTTCGCGGACCCACCGCCACAGCGCCCTCCATCGGGACTCTTCCCTCCGAGTATACGGGAGGCGAGGGGGATGCTCAATCATCGGACCACGGGTGGTCGGACACAACGGAGTGGTGTGATGTTTCCTTGGACAAATCAAATATGCGAGCACACATGGTCAGGATTTACACTCCTGACCACAGAGAACATGCTACACTCACAAAAATACTGTCCTTCGTGAAATTTATAGATATGGACAAAGTTATTAGAATCTATATTTTCCCTTGTCAAGACAAAGAGAATTCATGGTGAGAATGTCCCTTATGCGTTGATCGGTTGCTCTCTCCCTCACACTACTGTTGTGGAAGTACACTATAGAATAAGCTTGCACACTTGGAGTCCTGCATTCCTTCCTTGATTTCTCCTAGAACCCTTCAAAGGCCTTTTTTATGTTCAGACCTGCTCTGCACAATTTCATCTGAAATACTCAGTTTTATCTTTTTCTTGACTGAATTTACCATATGGTGCAGGTCAAAAAGCAGCTTTTTCTCTTTCCAACTTTGGTTTTTCTACTATAACCATAAAAGTAAACTCACAAGTATGCCGCAGAGGTACCCCTTTCTTGTAAACCCTTCTCTTGTATATTCATCAAAGAAACTAATGGTGGAACTATTATGATCAGTCTGAAATAAGACTAACTCCGTATTCATGGACTTGTTATCTCTAACAATCAAATAATTAACTTTGTCTATAAACTGTGAATTAATTATGCACTCTTTGCCATGGGGTTTGAATTGTGACATTGCTTTGGCTGCAGTTTGTTCTACTTTGATAGCGCGCGAGATCATATGGGATAATGTGGCACCATCATCTGTGTTTGCAATGGCTTGTTCAATAAGTTCATAGAGTTTTCTAGATAATTGATGCAACAGTTTGTTTCAAATTTTGAAAATTGTTGTTTTTCTTTTGCTCTTTCAAGCCTAGAATCGACATGATAAGCTTCTTGGAGGGAAGAGTCTGCATTTCATTGCAGTGTCTAAGCGGGGGATATTGCTGCAGTGACTTGTTAAAGTCTTTTTATTTTTCTAACTTTTCTACACAAAGATTTGATGATCTTTGTATCCGTATATATATATAGGTTGGCCATTTGGAAAAAGTACAGAAGTATAATTGGTATGTTGTATAGCTTGTGTGAATTTGATAACTTCTGGTTGGTTGTTGAAGTCCCAAGGCACTGTCACAAAAACAGATGCTGTGATGTGTTGACACTCCAAAGAAACAAGCCCACTTTGGCTGTATGTATTTTGTTTTTCAATGCATTCTCTAAGTTCACAATATATTGCTAAAACTCTTTTAAAAGCGACGACTTATTATTCACATACAGGGTCAGTACAATGGAAATCAAGTCAGAGCTCTAAAGACGGTACTATTTGATAGACGTTTTTGGTTTAACACGGATCTTCTGGGCTCCTGTGCCCAGGCCCACTCTTCCCTCACGACGAGTGGCCCCCATGGCCCCACACCCCCTTGGTATTCTGACAATAATCATCTTTGCGGGCGTTTTGGCTATGAAGGGAGGATTGGCCTGTTGTGGAAGCCTTGTAACTTGATATTGGGCAATATTTTGTTCAGCCCTGACAACATAGCACGTTCAAAGTCTAGCGATTTTGCAATCATCATAAAACTTCCACTTTGCCGGATTGCATTTTTTCAAGATTGTTCACAAGATATGACTTCTTACTTTAGGACAAATAAAATTGTTTTTCAAATATACAAATTGTTTTCCATGCAAACTCATCAAAGTATTGTTTATGAATGGATAATAATGTTGTAATATTCTCTTCATGTATGATAGTTTCTGGCAAGCATTTGATTACAGGGTTCTCATCATCATAAGTTATTTTAAGATACAAATCATATATTGTCCGAGTATCCTTTGGCTCTCCATTGAAAACAGCTGAAGTAAATTTACTTGCAAATTCATGGCAAGAAATCATTTTATCCATACAGCCAGAAGTTACCTACAGCACAAACATGGCGGCGTCACAAACATCTTACAGCAACACACATTTTCGTGATATACACGGGCATGTCTTGGCCTCCAGATCGTCTGCCACCTGCTGCCAGAACACGCCGGATCTGCAAAAAACGCAAAAATCAGAAACACAGCCACAACAATTAGAACTGCCGACCAAAGTATCAATGAATTTACCTGAGAAAGCCTAACCTTAATTATTTTTATCTATCTATCTATTTACTTACTTCAGACACACATAGAAATGAGAAAAAATAAAGAAATAAAAAAGATGATAAAAAATCAAAACAATCATCTTCATTTGACATATCTGAGTCGGAGGGGTGCTGGTGGAATGCTGATAAAACTCACTTTCAGGATTGAATAAAGATTTGAGATCCTTGAATAGAAGGTCTTCAGCTTCTACATCTTCCGACTTGGCTGCATCCGACAAGGCCATGAAAACGAACAGCCCGATCAGAATCTTCCACGTACCGACTCTGTAGTGCAACGCGAGGTCCGTCTATGTGAAACATATTTT
>JAGTTF010000945.1:81933-93471 GCA_019095985.1 Streblospio benedicti | reverse complement strand
TATAATAAAAAAGGAATGGCAAAATATTGTTTGGACATATTTACAGAATTGGCATTGTATAAGATTGTATTAAGGTAGCCTATGTGTAAAAAAATATATACACTTTTTACCCTGCTTCTGCTTTTTTAATGAAGTTATGTCAGCACTATTTAAGCATTATGAATAATACAAACGTGTTTCAAAAGCAATATGGATTCTTCTTTTATCGTTGTACTATCTTACTATCTCATCAAATGTCCTTGTGAGAAGGACAGGAAAATGATAAAACCTATTGCTTCCATTTTTAAAATGTGCTGAACTGTTTGCTCATGAGATGACAGCTGATGTGACCGTCAATGGAAAAAATACAATCTACTTAGGTAGGGGCCGAAGCATTCATGGTCGGGCTTCGTTTCTTATACATGGACTACCTTAATAGTAAAGATGTCTAGGGAAAACAACGCTGTCAACATCTGAGGCAGCTTTGCCTTGTGTGAATTTAACCTGCAACAAACATAGCCAACCCAAACCAATTTCCTCAAACTGCAACTCTATCTGTTCCCACGCGCACGTCTTTCGCAGTAATGATCAGAGGGCAATCAAAGCACCTTTGTAGAAACCGTGGTCTTCGAAGAAATCAGCCGCGGTGCACACAAACCTGTCACCTATTTGACGCCGCCTTGCCCGGCAAATCGGAATACTGATATCATCATCATCATTGAAGCTGTGCTTCGTGCAAAAAGGATGAGATGACTAGGCCATGTCGAGCGCCACCGGCTGGATAGCCAGAGTGAGGGAGCATAAAATCATGAGACAGAAAGCTCCAGGCAGACCAAAGTTGACCTGGGAAGAGCTGGTGAAACGAATTAGAGAATGTAACACTTGGCATGGAAGGAATGGACCCCAAGGACCGCCAAGCATGGAGGGGACATCTTGAGTCACAACTAGGCAGCCAGGCCGCACCCTCTGCAGAGGATTAATTCAGGCCTGCCCAAATAAAACAAGGATGATGATGATGATGATGATGATGATGATGATGATGATGATGATGATGGTGTGGTGGTGGCGGCGAAAGCTAACGCGGCCCTCAGTGGGCGAATGACGACGACGAAGACGACGACGACGACGATGACGACGACGACGGGCGACAGCGGCGGTGGCGACGACGAAGACGGCGACGACGACGACGACGACGATTTAAGTTTTGCGGGACGACGACGACGATTAAGGACGGGCGACGATGACGGCGATGACGGCGGCGGCGGCGGCGGCGATGATGATGATGATGATGATGATCAGAGTCATCAGAGTCATCAGAGTCATCAGGTGCAACGGCGAACCTCACGATGCGCTCCCAAATCTCTGTGGCACTGTGGATACAAATGAATTAGTATTTAATGTGACGTTAGGTGATAGTGTAATTCGTTGCTTCACTTATAATTTCTTATTGCCATGAGTGACCACTGTTCAAAAATGCGGTGCTCTATGAGCACTTTTGATTTAGTTAAATGAATGTGCCACAATCATTACATATAACACTATCGCGAACAATATGGTATGTTGTCCACTATACGGCATGGCGCCGAGCACATGTTCTTAGCTTTTTCATGATCCTCAACGTAAAGTTGTCCTCTATTAAACAGTCTTCTAAGTTTCCACTCCTTCCTCCGCTAATAAAATCACTCAATGCAGTCTTTAAGCAAAATTGCATGTTGACAGTAGCTTGAAGTCCGTATTAATTCGCCCCTCAGCGTGCTGGTCCCACGCTTCCTGTAGTTTTAGGTTGATCGACTTTGTTTTCTGCTAAACCTCTGACCAAGATGGCCCTCTTGAACGTGGGTCACTTCCGCTTTGAAGTGAGTTGCATCGCCGTAAAGGACACCTACCAGCCTGTAGAATTTCAGTTTGTGCGCAGACCCCAAATTCAACCTGTTCCAATACCCTTCCTGCGAATTGTTTGTGCGATGAACCACACAGAAACCACTACATTGTGAAGGCTTAAATAGCACCCCATCTCCTACATACGTGTTTAGTACGTATTGTGTAACTTTCTTGAACGTTTCACTTGGTGCATTTTCATGAAACCAATTCGCAAGTTGTGGGATGCACTCTGGCCGCATTAGAGGGAAAGCCACAGATTCGCCCTAAGGAAACGCCCCCTGTCATCGCTCTTCCTATACGCTTGTCCAAGTCCCAGATCACAAATCTTCCTGAATACGGCTTGAGCCCAATGGAAGACACACACTCTGATCCGTGGTACTGGATGACCGAACTGTTGAAAAGCTAGTTTGAAAGCAGACCACTCAGCCTTTTCCAAAGTCCAAAACAACATGGCAGACGCATGGACCCAAATTTAGCTCTGCCAATGCGACGCAAGACCGCCAATAGAATCTCCCTGTAAAAGACTGCTTCCCTACCAGACATAATCGCGTACACTAGCGGCACCTGGATATTGTCCTCGGTCGACGCTGAGCCCCTAGGTCCGACTTTTCTAACATGACCGTTTAACGCCCATAGTTGGTGAAATGGTAGGGAGACTAATTTGAATGTAGCATCCATACCAGGTGGTACAGCGTGCTAAGTACAGAAGTTGTAACGTAGTGCTAAAACATACGCACTTTTGCCCTCACTGTGGACCGTTGGAATCTTGAAGCTTGGGCAATAGGTTTCGTCGTAGTCCACAACACATGTTGCTTGCTCCTTTGGGTGCAGCTTTTGCCTATGTCAGTTTACTGTATTTGCGGCTTGCCTTTGATCTTTCTGGGACAATTTCGCCTTGTCACCACCCGCATATGCAGCCTCAGTTTTCCTCCATATGTCCCGTGCAGACTGATACAAATTATTCTTGGCAGTAGCTTTAGCTCTCTTCATGATCACCAAAGTATGGGCGGATCGATGTTTCAAGCCTCACACTTGTGCCTGGCACGCGAAGCCATAAAGTGAATGGTACCATCTGTGTTGAAATGTTGATAAACTTTCGTCCCACAGCGATCACGTTTGGGCCAAACGGTACACTGCCACGTTATCAATCGGTCACCTCTGCCCATTGTATGTCCGCTGGTCATGCCCCACCAGCAAGTCACCACCCTCTGTGATGCCCCCTCGGACCAGAGTGTACTCACCAAGGTTCTCTAATTCCGGTCCCACGTCAACAGCAGGTGCATCTTGCCGCAGGGGCGTCAGGGGTCAGCAGGCAACGGCAGAATCAATATGTCTTCACACTCTGAATCCACCAACGGACCAACAGCGGTCTCGGTGTGTGTGTCAGTTGGATCGAAAGTCCTAAGTGACAAAAAGGCATGCTCTTGAGACTGGGAGGCTAATTGCCTTTATTCCTTATATTAGTGAATAGTCAGTAGTACTGAGTAGTAGAACCTATTAATAAAATCAATTAAAACCAAGCAACATTACATATTTTTTGCAAAACAATTATGTTTTTGAAAACATTAACGTGGTTCGCGCCGAACAAGTAATCCCACCTAGTGGCAGAACATAGAACAATGCATTTTGAGGTGCCAATTTATTGCCACTCCCCGTCTTAATAATTAGCGGTCAATAAAATTGACTTAATAAATTGTTTGCCTACAAAGCAGTAAGAAGGGATTATACAAACAAAAGAGGATAGAGGTAAGCTTTATTTGTCATTGGGACCAACCTAACTTACAATAGACTTTGTATATGAAGAATTAAATGGCATTGTTGCAGGTGTTTAAATGTAGACTAATGTTCATTCTCACGATGACAGATCTGATTCTGAATTGAATCAATGTCCCGTCCCTCCACCAAGAAACATGAAGTCAAGAGAATCTGAGATTGGTGAAAAAATCAGGAATTAGCAACTGCATCTTGTCAACAACCTCTTGATTGATGCAGAGCAAACAAACAGCTGTTAAACAAACACTATTACAGGATTTAACTGTCAATATTAGTTATGTTTCTATATTTTGTAACTTCAAGTTTATTTTGTTTCTTATATTTATGCAGATTCATATAATCTACTAATAAATATATTCTAATATAAAGTTTAATGTTTTGCTGTTATGTCAAGTAAGAGTTTCTTCACACACCAAAAAGGGGAAATAGTAAAAAATGCATCATATCTCAATTTTGAAATGGCTGTAGAAAAACGTTACGGCCCTAGAATGGACATTTTGTTCTACTTTTTTTAGAAATCACTTTTCTATAATACTGTAAAAGTTTAGACAATTTGACCTGACCGTTTAAAACTTTGTTTATGATACAATATATTGCCAGACATCACCTATTTCCTATTCGTGCTATGATATTTACTGGTAAAACCTAGGTCCAAACAAGGTAACATAACTTTTTTTTTGTTTGGCCCTTTTAATATTTTTAAGAATGTAATTGATAGTACACATATTAAAGATGCATCCTGCAGATTGACAAAGTGCCCAACAAACGAAGTCAGTAGAAAGCTTGTGTGATTGGGGCTGGCACGATGGTGAAGCTAAATATAGCGTAAGGTGTCAGACAAGTGTGTGATTGCGCAACGCAGCATACAAGCATATAGGCGAAGTTGAAGTGTGATTCCTTCGTCCAGGGAGGTTAGTGTAACGGTAGCACGCCCGACTATGACATATAAGACCGGTCTGATTCATAGCCGGGAGGTCGTGAGTTCGATTCCACGATCTTCCAAATCACCTTTACAAGTAAGACTGACTTTCGTTACACATGGTGGAAGACAAGGACCCGGGTGCTTCGGTAGAAGCCACCGGGTAGTCGCCTGTGAAATTGTGAAATTGTCCATTGTCCATTAGTAGTGGGCTGGCCCTGTGTACAAGACATGTAAGATCACATGTAAGACACTTGGGGGAGGGGGCTACCGCCCGGGAATTTCGAACTCAGGTAGATGGGTAGTGTAATCTGACGGATGATGGAAAGTTAGATCTGAGAATTCTTACAGGTCCCTCGGTCACCGAAAGCTGACTATGGGAATGTACTCCGTCTGGGAGAATTCCTGATCTGATAATAGTGTTCCGTAAATTGTGTTCCGTGGCGCCCCTTGTAAGATAGAACTCCCTATCTCGCTATCTCCAAGAACCCTATGAACCGTTGATGCCACTGGATTCAGTGGTTCCGGATTCACCCCGGGATGTGGAAGAGAGGTGGTGTCTCCATTCCACTGCCGTCTCTACTGCCCGGATCGAATCTGGCGTGGTGTGGGGGGTTGTCGAAGGAGTAGGGAGTTGGGGGAGTATCTGTAACAAAAGTGGCTCGGACACAATGCATCCTGCAGATTGACAAAGTGCCCAACAAACGAAGTCAGTAGAAAGCTTGTGTGATTGGGGCTGGCACGATGGTGAAGCTAAATATAGCGTAAGGTGTCAGACAAGTGTGTGATTGCGCAACGCAGCATACAAGCATATAGGCGAAGTTGAAGTGTGATTCCTTCGTCCAGGGAGGTTAGTGTAACGGTAGCACGCCCGACTATGACATATAAGACCGGTCTGATTCATAGCCGGGAGGTCGTGAGTTCGATTCCACGATCTTCCAAATCACCTTTACAAGTAAGACTGACTTTCTTCATAGTTGTAGTCTTAATTTTGTGCATACACTTTTTCCTATTGTTCAGTCTTTGACAATGAGTGTGCATGTATGCACATATTTCAAGATTGGGGTGATTTTAAGGGTGATTTTAAGGAAATATTTGTATTCTCAACATATTTCTCTATTATTCACAATATAACTATAATATCATTGGCCACGATTGTACATTAGATTGTAAAGCAAGCTCTTAGTTTTTTAGTGGACTAACCATTCCGCGACCTGCTTGGGTTCCTCCTCGCCTGCTCGTTGACGATCATCCAGTAGAGAGTCAAGGACGAAATCTGACTCTAAGTCATGATCAGCAGGAGCAGGTCCACTTCCCACATCACCCAAGGTGCTGTAGCTGTCCTCATCAGAGCTTAATTGTAGGTGTAGACGGACGTCTGCAGACCTGGATGCAAGGACAATATTTGCAAAAATTCGTCCATTACAATTGCAACTGAAGTTAAACTATTAAAATGTTTCTTGTTGATAATGGACATTCATTACAATTACGCCGGTACTAGCATATGATTTACCATTAGGTTAGAATTGGGTTGCGGTAGACAAAAATCATGTAACTCATAGTGAATAATGTATGGAAGACTCATGCCTTTTGGTAGCCTTTGTCAAGGCCAAGAATACCATTTAAAAAGCTTATTGAAACCTGTGATCATAGCACTTTTTTATGGGACTAACCATTCCTCCAAATCTGAATCTAAGCCCGCACGACCATCAGGCAAAAGTACACGTCGAAGACGGTGTAGCGTCACCGAAGTCGGTGCTGTAGTTGTTGTCATCCGAGATGAGGTCGAGGCGACATTCGCCTTGCCTGTGAGGGCCGTCTGGCCTGGGGGTGACACCTGGGCTGGAAATGAAACGGAAATTATTTGTAAAACATCGTCCATTACAATTGCAAATGAAGTTTAAACTTTTAAAATGTTTCTTCTTGATAATGGAAATTCATTGAAATTACGGAGATTCAACCTCAACTAAACTAATCACTAAATCTTTTGGCATTGCCATCTAATCTGCTCGTCCAGAAATATGATCAAAAAACAGAAAACATGTTGATTTATTTACCACAACCAATATTCCTCTTCAAAATCTTCTTTGTCATCATCGAAGGAATGACGAGCATCCGTACAATGTGCAGCAGGAGGAACAGCACCAACACAAGCAGCACCAGGTCGAACCACAGCAGGAACAGCAGCAGGAGCAGCAGAAGCAGAAGCAGCAGCAGGAGCAGAAGCAGCACAATCCGCATCAGAGTCAGAATCACTCAATTCCGCCATAACCAACGCCATCAACTGGGAATTGTTGAGTTTGTTCCTTTTTGACACCAGCCTTCTGAACTGCAATTCATAAAAGATTATAGCTTTAAGTAAACACCAGCAGTAGGGGCAGCAGCAGAAGCAGCAGAGGAGAAAAAGTCACCTGACCTATACCTATCATAAAGAGACCACCTTTCTATTGAGACCACTTTCTCAAATGCCATGTTATCAGTGCCGTGGGATAACCTTGCTCTCAAAGGGTAACACAGGTGCACAATTTAATACCGTAAAACTTGTCTGGTGTGGACACGCATTAGACAGGTATGCAGTAGAATCTCTCTATTAAGACCACCCATGGTGGATCACAAATGGTTGTAATAAAGAGGTGGTCTCCGTATGGAGGTTGGTTGGTTTGTTACAGTCTATCAAGTTTGGCCCGAGGTTTTACTGTTCAGATGTTCACTTGATATGCATGAACATATTTCATTGCATTATACATAATCAAAGAGTCTGTACATGTATATATGTGTAGACCCTCTCCATTAAGCCACCTATTGTCACAAATCGTTGCAACAGAGAGCTGGTTTCTTTATGGAGATTCACAGTGGTCTCTTTATGAAGGCTTGCGACCACGGAAAATTGTCGTATATATAACAGGTGGTCTCTTTATAGAGGCTGTCTTAATGGGAGTTTTACTATATTAATTAATTTTACCCAGGTGGAATTGTAAATATGATAATAGAAAAATACAGTAGAACCTCCAATTAAGACCATCTCTCAATTGAGACTATCTTTTTAATAAGATCACCTTTCACCGTCTGAAACATTCATAAAGCTGCCAAAAAACGTAGATCTAAATATTGTACTCAAGTAGTCATGTGGGAAGACGAGCGGTCTTTAAAAAAGCACAGGTAAAGTATGTCCAGTCATTTGCGTGTGTGGTTTTGAAGAAAATATTCGTCTTTCAATTACCAGGGATATACAGTAAAACCTCCAATTACAACCACCTCTCTATTGAGGCCACTTTCATATAGCTACCGGAATGGACTTTTTGTAAAGAGACCACACTGTCCGAAAGGCGTTTTGAGAGATTCCTACTGTACTAATAATGACTAGCAAGACCCCGTGAAAATCACGGGCAATATCATGGGCAGGAGCACTTTGCAACATTTGGCTCAGGGAGTAAAACAAATAGATAATGTTGACACAATTTAATGCATAGCTTTTCACTAGCAAATTCCCACCTCTTCCCTTGTTCAAACTTGCTTGCCTTCTGCTTTGCTACATACAGTACAACAGCCACGTAGTAGGAAAAATGTTCCATGAAAGTCAATGCGCACTGTGAGGACAACAAATCAGTTACAGGAACTTATGGAACTATATGTGCATGCCTTATTTTAAGTAAACACTGCCCGTACCCACACTTAACCCCCAGTATATTTTAGAAACAAAATATTGTACAGTACTGGTCTGCAGCATCTGCACTGTCCTGACACCACCCACCACTGTTCTATCTCCCCCACCTACCCACCCCGCCCCCTCTGCCCATCACTATATCCGGCTACCCATTCCGATACCACCTTCACCCTGTCCTGATAGCCCACAGCCATCACCACATCACTAATCAATAATGAATATTGCATAATACAGATGAACACCAACTAAACTAAACTGCTCTTGGGCAACCATCTATCGTTGTGACAGCTTGGAGGTTGGTGGAACGTCTGTCAGCGTATTGATTGGCGTCAAATGAATACTATAGGGCAGGTGCTTGCTGCTGTAGTTATGTCGATTACGTAAGCACCATGCTGCAGTAATGAAGGCCAAGGACGTTTGATGGCAATTTTCACTGATTTTTGAAATAAATCTTGAAATACACGAAAACCCGACAGGAAAGAGGAAAATGAATGCGACGCTGCAAAGACAGAAGGTACGTGGAGATAGATTTTGAGACCAACGTTAAGCCGTCTCCGCCCAGCCAATATTGCGTGATGCGTGTAAGTTTGAAAATCCTTAGCGTATTTATATATAGATAATCAGTTTCAGCTTAATCAGTATTGAACGATCATTACAATTAACACTTTTTCAAATTCAGACAGAAGAAAATAAAATCTTTTTTATGTTCAAATGAATTTGAAAAATGAACACAGCAATAGTGGCATTTTTTTTTTCAGTTTATTGTCAATAAATCTGAAAATTACCGGGTTTTATCATTTGAACTACTTTTACAACCTCTGCAATATGAAACTCAACAATATAACACAATATTCGAACGAAACGAAGTCACATGAGGTTGCTCAGCCGGGATACGTGGCGTAAAATCATCTGGGGCAGTATGGTGATATTTCTTTCAAGGAAGGTCAAAAGTTTCAATTTGGTTCACCACTCAAAGCAGTAGTTTAATTGACATGTAATTCTTACTAATTTATTTTAAGGAACAAGATCTGATAATGTATCTAAATATTAAAGTGTTCTGTGTTACAACACATACGTCTTATTGTGGGACAAAATAAGGTGGTCTTATTACATGGGTCACTTTTTATAAATGTATGAAATTTTAATTGCTACGCACAATCGTTTTCTGTTCAAGGAAGATATGATTTAGGTTTCTTGTATATATATGCTTTGAATCAAAGGCAATGCCGATTTTAGCAGTCTGCCTGAATGAATAGAATTATTTTGGTCTTAGATTTGCTTATATTGACTTTGATGGAACTGAATTGCAGCATTCAAATTAAATTATAAATGAACAAATGTACCAAGTTGGGTTTTTATGTGGTTCATAAATAAATAACGTGCTTCTACATTAACCATTCTTTTTTTTATTTGCTGTTCGACTTGTTAACTGTAAAAATTGAAACAAAATGCAAACTTACTTGTGAAACACTGTCCCTGTTTTTGGACAGGTTTTGGGGACCGAGGCGGGGGTTTCGGCACTGCTCTCAGCCAAACTCCGTTCTTTGAGGAAAGCAGCTTCATAAAAAATCGGAACCCTCCTCTCAAAACATGACTTCTTTCAGCTGAAAGAAATAAAAAAAAGTTTAGCATTAAATAATACCCAAGCCACGATTGGGTGGGTTAAGACTATACGCACAACGCCTGTAGGCTATGAGCTCAACTCAGAATTCAGCCAAAAATTCAGCACGAAATTCAGCTCGAATTTAGCACGAATTCAGCAAAACACACCGGATGACCCTGTGGTTTTGAACAATTACGTACATCACGTTCAGGTAACTACGTCCTACACGCATGCGTTGATAAATGTTGTGGATGCACCTACTGTACTCAATAATGGATAACATAACACTTTCATATCAGCTATGGAGAAGTAATTACACAAATAGAAACAGTTTAATGTGGATACTAGCTCTCATTATCCCACTGAATGTTGCCATTTGAAATCTGGTGGTCTGTCTGCGAATGTACGTTTACCAAAATGGGAATAGTTCAATATATAAGGTTATGGAGCTTATAAAACTGCGTAATTCTTCATACATCTAGGTAAAATTTACTACTGAATCGATTTCATGCATAATAGATGTTTACTTACAAAATTTCTGAGTGAAAACATGTTTAAACATTGGTTGTTTATTCCGGGATGTCAAAATATCTACATAGTTAACACAATCACATTTTATTCGTTTTCAAAGAAACACACGATATACGGAGCCCATCTTTTTATAAGACTGCTGTCAAACACCTTATCTGTGATCCGATATTTGAATTGTCATCAAATAAGTATTTTAGAAGACACAAACCAAACATCCGTCCGTGTGCCGTGCAAGCATCATTGTACGAAAAAAAAAAATGATACAGACAGATGTTATATAGCTCTATACTTATTCTTCAACTTGTGTTTCATTTTTTTCTCTCTTATACCTGAGCGTAATAAAAAGAAGATATTAATGGAGACAGCCACTATTGGCTTATAGTGTCTATAACTATATAGAGTTCTCTCTATACTACTTGTGTGCGTCCTCACACCAATATTGTCTATACTTTATGACAATCTTTTTTCGTATGCATTTATCATATTCATTATCATAATAAAGAATCATTCATAATAATTCTTTTTTCCTTAAATTTACTACACATGAACAAGACATACGTGTGTAATATGAGTGGTTTGGGCCTTAAGCAACTGCTTATGTATATATTATACATATTGAAACATTGACACATCTATAATTTTGTGCACAGATTTTATTTTACATAGATAAATAGAGAATTAATTGAGGTTTTCAGTGATTAAATTTATAAGTAGGACACTTACCACTCCACCAGATTGGTTGAGGAATATCCACTAAGCCATTGGGGTCGTAAATAGAGTGACTGCAGAAAAATAGCATTTTTGAAATCCAGGGATCATTGCTGCGGTATTTAGAGCCGCATTTTCCAAAACAAACTAATTGGCGACAGTTAGGTACATCTCTACTGGACATTAGCACATATACGTTACATATAAAACACAAAGTTGAAGATTCCATCTCAGCTTGCAAAATCCATTATAAGCACGTGCAGTTTTGCATATGACAGACTAAAATGAAATCGACGCCTCTGGGAACTGACTTTACCTGAAATGATCCAGACTTCATGCAGACGATAAAGCTGGCTGTGGCCAGCCTCGTTTGTGGAATTAATTATGAAAAACAATATGGAAAATTATTTGTGATTGAGGATACATACGCAAGAAGAAAGTCATCCTGCATCAAATTGTTTGATTTAGAAAACAATATGG
>JAGTTF010000945.1:70579-81833 GCA_019095985.1 Streblospio benedicti | reverse complement strand
TACTGAATATTTGTCACCAAGTTCCTAGAATTCTGTAGCTACCATTTTGTTCTGAAGATTGCTGATGCCTGCATCAGTATGAAACTTTAAAGTAAACAAAATGAAAACAAATTAAATTGACTTGTTATTTATCATACATAAAGTGCTCCCTCCTAGTTGAGCCCTCTTCATAGACACTCGGACATTCCAAACTGGAATCAACTAATGTGTACTTGCTCCAGAATTAAAAACTGTTTAGCACTTTTGTGAGTTAACATGGAAAAAGTCAATTTGGGATACTCAACCAAAAACATCCCCAAAAACATTTTAATAGTTTCACTTCAGTTGCAATTGTAATGGATGATTTTTTTGCAAAATATTTTCCTTGCATCCAGGCCTGCAGGCGTCCGTCTACACCTACAACTAAGCTCTGATGAGGACAGCTGCAGCACGACTTTTGATTACGCTACCCCCACCTTGGGTGATGTGGGAGGCGGACCTGCTCCTGCTGATCGTGGCTTAAAGTCAGATTCCGACCTTGACTCTCTACTGGATGATTGTCAACGAGCAGGCAAGGAGGAACCCGAGCAGGTCCTGAATGGTTAGTACACTAAAAACTAAGAGCTTGCTTTTACAATCTAATGTACAATCGTGGCCAAATGAATTGCACCGCCCGATATTATAGTTATAATGTGAATAATAGAGAAAGTGTGTTGAGAATACAAATATTTCCTTAAAATCACCCAATCTTGAAATATATGCTTACATGGCATTACATGCACACTCATTGTCAAAGACTGAGCAATAGAAAACAAGTGTATGCACAATTTAAGACTACAACTATGAATAAATCAGAATGCATGCTATCCATATTGAAAGCTTCCCTGTATATGCATAATCATTTATTCTGTCATACTATTCTATTCATTTGTAAGAAAAGAATATTTTAACATTCTAACAATTCTGACCATTATGAATGTGATGTTGCCAGATAAATTCTTGTGAGGAGGTCTAATGATGTGACACACTGATGCTAATTTCATTTTTAAAAAGATTAATGTTTATAATTACCTGTCTTTATCTTGTCTATTGAATGCAGTCTGCTTACATGTCATGGTAATATTAATGATAAAGCTTTATTATGATTCACAATGACATGAAATTTTTACTAGGTATTCTTTGATATGTGTACTATCAATTAAAACTTTAAAAAATATCAAAAGGACCAACCAAAAAAGTTATGTTACCTGTTTGGACCTAGGTTTTACCAGTAAATAACTTAGCGTCAATAGGGAAATAGGTGATGTCTGGCAATATAATGTATCATATAAAAAAGTTTTAAACGGTCAAATTGTGTCTAAACTTTTACAGTATTATAGAAAATTGAATTCTAAATAAGATAGAACAAAAAGTCCATTCTAGGGCCGTAACGTTTTTTCTACAGCCATTTTAAAATTGAAATATGATGCAATTTTTTACTATTTCCCCTTTTTGGTGTGTGAAGAAACTCTTACTTGACATAACAGCAAAACATTTATTAGTAGATTATACAAATCTGCATAAATATAAGAAACAAAATAAACTTGAAGTTTTAAAATACAGAAACATAACTAATATTGACAGGTAAATCCTGTTATAGTCTTTGTTTCAAAGCTGTTTGCTCTGCATCAATCAAGAGGTTGTTGACAAGATGCAGTTGCTAATTCCTTTATTTTTTCACCAATCTCAGATTCTCTTGACTTCATGTTTCGTGGTGGAGGGACGGACATTGATTCAATTCAGAATCAGATCTGTCATCGTGAGAATGAACTTTAGTCTACATCTTAACACCTGCAATAATGCCATTTAATTCTTCATATACAAAGTCTATTGTAAGTTAGGTTGGTCCCAATGACAAATAAAGCTTACCTCTATCCTCTTTTGTTTGTATAATCCTTCTTACTGCTTTGTAAGAAAACAATTTACCTTTTTCCGTATAATAACGAGTTGAGATTTTGACACCTTAGGCCAGGCTATTAGGTCAATTTTATTGACCGCTAATTATTCTGACGGGGGAGTGGCGATAAATTGGCGGCTCAAAATCCATTTTCTATGTTCTGTCACCAGGTGGGATTACTAGTTCGACGCGAACCACGTTAATGTTTTCAAAAGCATAATCGTTTTGCAAAATATGTAATGTTACTTGGTTTTAATTGCTTTTATTAATAGGTTCTACTACTCAGTTCTACTGACTTTTCACTAATATAAGGAATAAAGGCAATTAGCCTCCCAGTCTCAAGAGCACGCTTTTTTGTCACTTCAGGACTTTCAATCCACCTGACACGCACACAGAGACCGCCGTTGGCCCGTTGGTGGATTCCGCCGCCGCCTGCTGACCCTGACGCGCCCCAGAGGCAAGAAGCACCTGCTGTCGACGTGGGACCGGAATTAGAGAACCTTGGTGAGTACACTCTGGTTCGCGGGGCGTCGCAGAGGGGTGGTGACTTGCTGGTGGGGCCTGACCAGCGGACATACAATGTGTCTCGCAGAGGTGACCGATTGACAATGTGGCAGTGTACCGTTCGGCCCAAACGTGATCGCTGTGGGGCGAAAGTTTATCAACATTTCAACACAGATGGTACCATTCACTTTACGGCTTTGCGTGCCGGGCACAAGTGCGAGGCTTCGAAACATCGATCCGCCCATACTTTGGTGATCATGAAGAGAGCTAAAGCTAGTGGCAAGAAGAATTTGTATCAGTCTGCACGGGACATATGGAGGAAAACTGAGGCTGCATATGCGGGTGGTGACAGGGCGTAATTCTCCCCCACAAAGACCAAAGGCAAGCCGCAAACACTGTAAACCGACAAAGGCAAAAGCTGCACCCAAAGGAGCCAGCGACATGTGTTGTGGACTACGACAAAACCTATTGCCCAAGCTTCAAGATTGCAACGGTCCACAGTGAGTGGCAAAGTGCGTATGTTTTAGCACTACGTTCGAAGGGTAAAACCTACCGAATGTCCCACCTCTACTATATAAAAATAAGAAATGGAATACCCATTATTTTTTTCCCGCTAAATTCTAATTTGACTGGACTAATTGAATGATAATGCCACCAATGATTTCATGAGTAACGAGACCTCTGATGACAAAGATATGCATTTGAGGTGCATCTTGAGAACCATGGGCAAATATGTTGTCATGTACGTGGAAGAAAATGGGGAAATTATTGAAACTGAGAAAAAAAATCAAAAACAATTATCAAGAAAGCTATTCAAAAGCAGCCAGTGTATGGCATTCAGGTCCTTGCTGGAGGAACACTTGGGGCCATGTCTAGCTTGTTCCGAAAAAAACATTGGAAAATATAGTAATCAATATAAAATTCTAAAAGAAATGACAATTCGATAAAAAACATCGGCAACAAAAATGGTACTCAGGAATGGCTTAAGACCAGGTAATAATTAAGGACACATACTCCACCAGAATGAAGTTGAAACCAAAGCTCGATCTGAATCGCTCAAGGGAGCTAGAGAAAGACCCCAGCAGATTTTCATGATGAAAGAAAAAAGCTGTATGTATTTAAAACCAGATGCAGAAAAGAAGCGATTTTTTTATGCAATTCCAAAGGTTTGTTGGCAAGAAGTAGAAAGATACCTATCAGGGGAAGTGCAAAGTGAAGTTGTGCCACATGGAGAATTGTTAAATATCTTTGGAAGTACTGTGCCATACGGCCTGCCTGCACCGTCACCACGCCCACTCGTACATTGATTTTATTGTGATTGTAATTTTTAATGTAATTTTTAATGAGTTTTATGGTAAGAGAGACTCCAATTTTAAAGAGTTAACTGTAAATATTTGTAATGGTAAATCTCAATATTCAGGTGTCCGCTATCATAAATAGTTTCAAAGATGGCGTTCGCCAACCAGGACTTGCGTTTGAATTGACGGTTGCAGAATTAACCCAATTGAACATTCAACGAGCAGCATTAGAAGAAACATGGACTCAAATTCATAATACTTTCCGTCATGCGTCTCTGTTGCTCTCTTTCAGTCTACACATGGCCCTGGCACCACCACCACCAGCACCAGCGCAATACCACAATAATATCAGAAAAAACATCAGAATTAGATACGATGAAAAGGTTGAAAAAAATGAAAATGTTGATGTATTGCAATTGATTTTGATAGGTATGAAACGTAATGTGCCTTCTTTCTTTTTTTTTTTTTTCAGGAAATCGTGTAGTCTAATAATACATAACGCTGAACAGTCAATTTAATTTGTATGGCGAGTTGGAGTTGACATCTAGAGAGAAAACAATGTGCCAACAATGTGCAGGTCGCAGAATCTTTGAACTGGACCAAAAACAATCAACATCAAGACACACCTATGTGATAATTTTTTCTAAAAAATGATTGAAAACTTTTCTGCGATGTAAAAATGTGAAGAAAAAAAGGATCAAGCAATGAATGAAACCTTATACTGTGATGTATAAATGTAAATAAAAAAAAAGTTACATAAAAAAATAGTTCAACAAATGAAAAAAAATTTAAATTTGTTCTATCTGTTGACAAAACCTGAAAATACCAGTAGCAATTGAATATTGAATGCTATATGTCTGATACAGTGTAATAATTACTAGGTCAATTGAGAATGCCCGATATACATCAATGACCTAAAAATCAGCATAAGTAATAAACAAAGGTAGCAATTCCGCTGACGAAGTAACTTGATGAGTTTCAACGGACAAATGTAAAAACTGTCTGACACTTTGTCGAAGATATCTACAAAATGGTATTGATATGTAACACATTACAAAGTAGTGGAAAATAATGTGTATTTACACACGTAAAAGCGGCTTATATGGTTTTCAACCTAGCTACTTGACAGTTACTGAAAGAGGCCTTGAACTGAAATATGTAATTTTGCTCATTCGAATATATATTGAGTAACAAATACCATGTAACACATCGGCACATTCCATTGCGCTGTCACTTTTATAAAGAATTATGTCCTGTCATTTGATGACTAACTTATCTGGCCAACTGCGTAGTGTTATTGAGCAATGCTTTTCATGCTTATTTACACAGATGGAATAATTATCAATTTATTCTATCTTACTTACTAGTCATTTCTAAGTGATAGATGTGACATCCAGACACATACAAAATCAACGGTAAAACAGACAAAACAAGATAGCAGCAAGTCCAGCTGATCCTTAGTATTGTGTCATCTCAATACCAGGCGGCGCTCAGAAGATTTCTAGCAGACAGCTTTGCGAGATAAGAAAAGATGCACACTGCAGCTTATCTGTGGTAGCTGGCCACTAAATAAATGCGAGGCATGCGTTTAGATTGTATCCATACATTACTAGTTGCAATAGAAAAAAAAAATTCATTTCAGGGCCTCTTTAATAACATGCATTTTTCTAAATTGTTGTGATTTTTTCAATTATAGGCAACGTGGTTTATATGTCGTGTAAAGATAGCAATTGTACGCAAGAATGACAGCCATTTCCATTGCGTTTGTGGCAAGACGAGTCGACGACAAACTTTTAAGCAGCATGCAATGAATTGTTGCAACAATTGTAAGTTATAATTTTTACTTTACCAGCTTCCTGACATACTTCTAAAAGATCGAATGCTTCGTTTCGGTAACAACGTGGTTCGCAATTTGATTTTGTAATAATGTTGCAGTCTCAATGAACCGCTCCATGACTGATGAACAATGCTTTACCCCACATCACAGACAAGACACAACACCGACGGTCAGGACAGATGAATCTAGAACAGGCGACGCAGACAGTGAGTGTCCAGGTAATGTTCCGATATCCCAATCAAGCAATTCGCGCTAACTTTTTGAGAATAAATATACGGGATATCATTAGTAATGAAACAACATCAAGCGGAGTAAAAAAAATTACAAACATTGTTCGCATGTTGAATATGTAGTAATGTTGCAGTCTCAATGAACTGCCCCCGGACTGTTGAAGAATGCTTTACCCCACATCACAAGCAAGAAACAAGACCAACGGTCAAGACACATGAATGTAGAACCGGTGACGAAGACATCCAGTGCGAAGGTAATGTTCCAATATCCAAATCGAGCAATCAGCGGTAAATTTGTGAGAATCAATATATATTGGATATTATTACTTACGATACAGCATCAACCGTTGTAAAACAAAATACAAACATTGTTCCCAAGTTGATTCTGTAATAATTTTGCAGTCTCAATGAACCGACCCCTGACTGATGAAGAATGCTTTACGCCACACCACAAGCAAGAAGCAATACCAACGATCAAGACATATGAATGTAGAACAGATGACGCAGACATCGAGTGTCCAGGTAAAGTTCCAATATCACAATCGAGCAATTAGCGGTAACTTTTTGGGAATCAATATGTGTGATATCATTATTTATAATACAGTAACAACCATAGTAAAACACACGACGAGTTTTTTTTTAATTTAATCGAATGGGGCGAAAATCTTTAATTCTCTCACAATTTAAATTGTTAATTTAAAGTTATTTTTCTTCTTCCAAATCACATAACACAACGGCTGAATTTCAATTAGCAGGCTTAGCGTCGTATACAGATCGCTCTGTGCTTCCTGAACTTATTGTATCAAGCTGCGAAATTTTACCCGCAGTCACTAATGACGCCAATGGAAAAGGTGAGTGTATGGTATATCATTTGTTATTATACAACCACAAGCATAGTACAACACGATACACAAACGTGACAGTTGATATAAATTTAATTGAATGGAGCAAAAATGTTTAATTGTCTCCAATATTAAATGGGCGATTGCAATCTAAAATATATAAAAGTTTCTGCGTTGACAGATGAGTGGGAGGAAGATGGGGAAGGCAAAACTTTCTCCCAACCAGTTAACAGCACATGTCTATTGCCAATACATGGACCAAAATTTGACAGTGAGAGACGGCTATCGAGAAGAACTGGAAACACAGGTACTGTATTCGCAGTGGAAATCTACAAAGAAAAACTTAAATTTGGCTGAACAAAATTGACCAGTTTCGTAAATAAATTATGTGGAACTTGACAGCTCAACACCAATAAAACATTGTTTGTTCATGTCCTCTGTTCTTAGGTCTGATTAGCACAAGACGGGGGAAAATTAAGTGCCGCATATGTCGGAGACTGTACCTCAAGCAAAATCTAAACGCCCACATGCGTACAAAACATCCACAATTTGCAAGGAAATTGTTCGATGAAGCCCGTTGCTTCGATCAGGAAAATGGTTTATATATGGTACTCAGTTCACAAAGAGGGGCAAGATACCCAATAATCACCCAGGCAAAAATTTCTGTTGGAGATGGACATCAACGATTGCGTTGTGCAAATCAAATATGCAGGGAGATATCAGATTCAGCTAGTCGCACGAAATTGAGTAGTTTCTGCTGTTCTCATGTAAAAAGTGCCATTGCCAGCGATACACTACTTGAAGTAGGCTCACTCGACGACACTGGTTTTGAGAAACTTGTACAAAATAAGTTGATTAGCCATGATGAAAAAAAACAGATTACAAAATTACCGGGACCAGTGCAATGAGAAGAAAATCATTCCAGCAGCAATTTGGGAGACATCAGGTAGTTTAATTGCAGGGAGTGTTGCAAACATCAAAGCAGTTGACAGCATCGATCGTTTCCAGCTGGTGATGTACAGATCCACGGGCAAAATGCATTGCACGTGCCAGCAGAGGTAAGAGTGTTCTGGAAAAAGAGAAATAAAACATCCTGAAAATGTATAACTGTCAGTGTTGTAAAAGTGAGTAATGTCCATATTGCCGCGTTATTTAATTTTAGATTTAGATGTGTCCATCCAAAGATATTTCTCTGGTGGTTAGGATCAAACGCGGAAAATTTGCTTATAACCGAAGATATACTGTACGATATCGAGTTAAACCGTGATGCGACTGAAGAGAACATTGTTGAAGGAAAAGAAGAGAATGGGTATCACCCATTAAGGGTACCGCTGGAAGATATCGACGAAAGGTTTGTTCACGTCGAAGAGGACGAATTGGATGTAATTGCTGGCCGTGGCTTGTACAGCAAACGCCAGGATTGCATAAGGTGCCAGCGGACGATGCAGGCATATGAAATAACCCGGACCGGAATGATTTACAGGCTGCGAAAAGTATGGACCAGTAAGTGACGTCGACCTGTTATATCATATGTCCAATAGGAGTGTAAAACATTGTGCTTACAATTGGAAAATCATGAGGCAATTTGTTTAAAGTAATGTGTACTTCCAGACGTATGTGTCTATGGTTACCAATGCATTTGCGGTGCAAAGCAAGCTCAATTTCCAGACGATATTGGATTGCATACCATTAATAATCGCGAGTTTGCAACATTTCGACTTTGTTTAATAACGAGAAATTTATTAATGGTAAGTGCAGTCACTACGCGGAAATGAATGATTATTGTTGATAATTATACTGTTTTTTTCTAAAAGTGTCGTAAACAATTTGTTTTATAATCAACAGCGCCAGGTTCCAATATCGGCCGGCTTCTTATCAGTTGCCGAATTGAATGGTCTGAAGCCAATCAGTATGCCCGCAGAAGTGTACATTTCCTTCGAAAGACGATACCCACACAATTATTCGAGTGTTTGTGTGCGTTGTGGCACCGTTCCCCCGATACTTATAATGGACGGGGTATTCATATACTTTTTTACTTACTGATGACAATGTAGTCAAGTGATAAATAAAAGGAGAAACACTTGAAAATTGATTCTTCTATATGTATCACTATGTGCTTGTAACATGTTGTTGTAAAGTTTTTTGACTATAAATAAGCTACCATTTTAATTACAGGTACGAAAGGTATGTTTTGCCTTATCGTCACAAGTCGATCTTGTTGGAGAAAAAGTGTCTGCGAAGCAAGAGTACGACATCAATGATGCCAAATCTACATCGCAATTTTGATTATTCTGATTGGAGATTAAAGATTAAAGATACGTATCATTTATCAAGGAATAAAGGCAATTAGCCTCCCAGTCTCAAGAGCACGGTTTTTTGTCACTTCAGGACTTTCGATCCACCTGACACGCACACAGAGACCGCCGTTGGCCCGTTGCTGGATTCAGAGTGTGAAGACGTGATTCCGCCGCCGCCTGCTGACCCTGACGCGCCCCAGAGGCAAGAAGCACCTGCTGTCGACGCGGGACCGGAATTAGAGAACCTTGGTGAGTACACTCTGGTTCGCGGGGCGTCGCAGAGGGGTGGTGACTTGCTGGTGGGGCCTGACCAGCGGACATACAGTGGGTCTCGCAGAGGTGACCGATTGACAACGTGGCAGTGTACCGGTCGGCCCAAACGTGATCGCTGTGGGGCGAAAGTTTATCAACATTTCAACACAGATTGTACCATTCACTTTACGGCTTCGCGTGCCGGGCACAAGTGCGAGGCTTCGAAACATTGATCCGCCCATACTTTGGTGATCATGAAGAGAGCTAAAGCTACTGGCAAGAAGAATTTGTATCAGTCTGCACAGGACATATGGAGGAAAACTGAGGCTGCATATGCGGGTGGTGACAGGGCGAAATTCTCCCACAAAGACCAAAGGCAAGCCGCAAACACTGTAAACCGACATAGGCAAAAGCTGCACCCAAAGGAGCCAGCGACATGTGTTGTGGACTACAACAAAACCTATTGCCCAAGCTTCAAGATTGCAACAGTCCACAGTGAGGGGCAAAGTGCATATGTTTTTAGCACTACGTTACAACTTCTGTACTTAGCGCGCTGTACCACCTGGTATGCGGATGCTACATTCAAATTAGTCTCCCTGCCGTTTCACCAACTATGGGCGCTAAACGGCCATGTTAGAAAAGCCGGACCTAGGGCTCAGCGTCGACCCGAGGAAAAGATCCAGTTGCCGCTAGTGTACGCAATTATGTCTGGTAGGAAGCAGTCTTTATACAGGGAGATTCTATTGGCGGTCTTGCGTTGCATGGCGGAGCTAAATTTGGGTCCACGCGTCCGCCATGTTGTTTTGGACTTTGAAAAGGCTGAGTGGTCTGCTTTCAAACAAGCTTTTCAACAGTTCGGTCAGCCAGTACCACGGATCAGAGGGTGTGTGATCCATTGGGCTCAAGCCGTATTCAGGAAGATTTGTGATCTGGGACTTGGACAAGGGTACAGGAAGAGGGATGACAGGGGGCGTTTCCTTAGGCGAATCGTGGCTTTCCCTCTAATGCCACCAGAGTGCATCCCGCAACTTGCGGTTGGTTTCACGAAAACACACCCAGTGAAACGCTCAAGAAAAAGTTACACAATACGTACTCAACACGTATGTAGGAGATGGGGCGCTATTTAAGCCTTCACAATGGAGCGGTTTCCGTGTGGTTCATCGCACGAACAATTTGCAGGAAGGGTATTGGAACAGGTTGAATTCGGGGTCTGCGCACAAACTGAAATTCTACAGGCTGGTAGGTGTCCTTTACAACGATGCAACTCACTTCAAAGCGGAAGTGACCCACATTCAAGAGGGCCATCTTGGTCAGAGGCTTAGCAGGAAAACAAAAGTCGATCGACCTAAAACTACAGGAAGCGTGGGACCAGCATGCCAGGGGCACAATTACGGACTTCAGGATGCTTTATGACCCATTGAATTCAACAAAACCAAACACGACGCTGAAACATTACTTGCTTTCCAAATATTTCATTTGGGAACGACCTCGATCACAGTTGATGACGTCACAGAAGGATATCAACTATTTTTGGTGAGTGTCAATCTCCGAGATTGATCACTACATGAGAATGTTATGATATAACTTATCTATTGTAAAAACGAAGCACACACTCGTTGAGTGGGTGAAAAAAGATATATCAACAAGGAAAAGAAATGCCACCAAACATAGAATTATTTCTTTTGAATATTGTCTGCCTATATCATCGGACGGTTCAGTTAAGCATGTGTGTAAAAACTTCATGTCTACGCTGGACATTGGCAAAAAAACAATATCTGTAGCACAAACCAAAAGATTGACAGATGATTGTACATGTGTGACACCTGATAAACGAGGTTGTTTAAAAGGTAAAGTAAAAATTTGAAATGTACAATTGATTGCCCAATTTTATTTCTCATTGTACATTAGCGTTCACTCAGCAGTCGGATTCAACAGTTTTGGTTGACCCTCCTTGTTCACAAGCAACGGCTGTCTTCGATGGGGACTCAGGTAGAAATATTAAATTAAATATTAACGTACAATTGATTAAACAGCATATTGACTCATTTCCAGCTATGGGATCTCATTATGTTAGAAAAT
>JAGTTF010000945.1:36352-54872 GCA_019095985.1 Streblospio benedicti | reverse complement strand
TTCCCTCCTCTCGAGAGTCTAACCAGCGTGGCTGTGTGTAGGGGGCGCCGAAGCACATGGGTGTCAGCACTGGTGAGATCACTCCCAGCGTGGGCCTCTCGTGAAACCAGGGGTGAACACCGTCTGGCAGTAGGCAACCGGAACTAGGCCGGGCGTGCGTGGAAACTTAGTACACAACGAGTCAGCTGAAACACATGGTACTCCTGAGTTCGCGCCATGGGCAATGCCCCAGGGCGGCGCGATCAGGGTGATGGGACAGAAGGCCGGAGCAATAGCATATATTGTCACTTTCTTCACACTTGTTATTTAAATCAGGGCCTTGATAGCATTTATCATTCAAAGATTCACCCATGAACTTAAAAAAGCACAGTCAAAAACAACCTAACCTTGCCAGGCTTCTTATCAGACACCACCGCGTGATGAGGCAAGTACCAGATTTTACCCACATTATCTGAACTAGAAACCGGCACTCTTCAGCATAACCCTTGTCAAGTAATTTGGTAATCAAACGTGGTGCTCCCTGTACCCTCCCGTGCTGCCACCTACTGCTCTGTTTGGGACCTAAATGGCTAATCTTAAACTCGCCCCACATGCATTTCGCCCTGCCAGCGGGATGGCACATTAGCAGCATGCTTCAAAGTAAATGTTATTGAAGCATGCGCTGGCGTCATCATTAGTTCATGATTACCTGACCACGAGAACTTTTTGATCTCTGCGAGCTGATGGGCACCTGTCAATATTCGCCGATGTGGGTGTGGTTTATTTTGCAGTGATAACGCAAACAGCTAGCGAGTTTGGCGTTGTTCTGTTTACGCGAATTCATTACGTATTGCATTGCATAAGTCCTGTGTGTTATTGACAATAGTTTTTCAGTTAAGAAAACTGTAAATGCTGCACTAATATGTGACAAGAGGGTGGACACAAGTTGCCTTGATATCAGGCACTGTTGAAGCCTTTATCATTGCATAAGTGAAGTATTGGTTGCAGTATGTCAGTTGAAAAACTGTAATTGCTGCGTGCATCTACACGTAATTTACAATAGTATGCCAACAATATACACACATGCACCAATGAAAGAATCGTTCTAGCAAAAATGTTCTTTCATACAAATCTTGTATCAAATCGCAATCGCAAATATCGAGGTGTTTTCCTGTCCATCTATGCTCTCAAAGTGAAGCCAGGACATTGCACGGCGCCAATTGTTGTAATTAACTTATCCAGATTTCGGGGCGACAGCTGCTTGGCTGTGATTGGTTATCAGCGCACCGCGCGGCAAATTGTGAACACGCCACCTATATTGACCTCAGATTACCGAATGACTGGGCCGTGAAGAATGTCATTCAATTAAAAGATAAATTGATATATTTTATCATTTGAAATAAAAGTTATCATAAAAAGATATATTCATGCAATATTGATGTTCTCTTCCACCAAAAATTGCCATAGGCAGAAATCTTGTAAGGAAGCGAAAATTAAGCAATTACGTGTAGCTAACAGGCAATTATTTGTATCATGTGATTCATTTTGGATCAATCATTGTGAGAAGTGTTAACTCCGTGATGTAACGGCATCCCCAAATATTAATGTAACATTCTGTATTTAGTGTAGTATAAAGCTATAACTATAGTCCCACTGTAAAAATACAAAATGTAACATTTCAAAAATGTAACCGCATATGTAGTGCATTATAACTATATGTTCTTATAAATATAATGAGGATAATGTTCATCCATGGCCATAGAACACTACATCATTATATAACAAACAATATATGGTATTAGCACAATATGGTAACTTGTAATCTTCTAAGTGATATATAGAAAATGTGATTATTTATACATCAACAGTTTGTACATTTTTCTAACAAATTAATTAGTATGCCACTCAAATATTGTTTGTATTGAAAATTGCAAAAGCATGAAACATTAATGTACCCCAATAGTTTGTTTGTTGTCTCCTCTCTCTCTCACTCTGTGTGTGTGTGTGTGTGTGTGTGTGTGTGTGTGTGTGTGTGTGTGTGTGTGTGTGTGTGTGTGTGTGTGTGTGTGTGTGTGTGTGTGTGTGTGTGTGTGTGTGTGTGTGTGTGTGTGTGTGTCTGTGTGTGTGTGTGTGTGTGTGTGTGTGTGTGTGTGTGTGTGTGTGTGTGTGTGTGTGTGTGTGTGTGTGTGTGTGTGTGTGTGTGTGTGTGTGTGTGTGTGTGTGTGTGTGTGTGTGTGTGTGTGTGTGTGTGTGTGTGTGTGTGTGTGTGTGTGTGTGTGTGTGTGTGTGTGTGTGTGTGTGTGTGTGTGTGTGTGTGTGTGTGTGTGTGTGTGTACATTCACCATAATCAAATAAATTATCAATAAGACCATGATTTTAATATGAATAACTAAATCATCATTAGCCGTCTACCGTCCACACTGTACCAAATTCCCATGTCTTGTAGGTACCAATTATGAAATGTCCTGATTTTTAACACGTAAAACACCCACTAATAAACACAAACTGTGCTTATATCAGAGTTACTTATAAGACACAAAGTAGGTATTAATTAATATTTGAAACAAATATTTTTATTTCTTTTCTTGTTACAATTATAATATTAACATTCTAAGAATTGGTGAGATGTTTTCGTTTTATCCCACGCAGCAAACTAGGTCACGTACCCCAATAAAGTTTAATCTTTTTATTAGAGGGTGCGGTCACTGTTGCGGCGCCAGCGTGACAATTCTGCAAACAAGGCATCCTTGTTTTCAGCTTCAACGGCGAATGAGTGAATCTTCCGGTCAACTGCTGGACATATGTTACTTGTTTACCGGTGCATTTTTCAAAAATCAAAATATGTGTGTATGATATTGAAAGAGATTTTATTTAATTAATATTTTCTGCAATAATTATTTTGTACTTAAAAGCTATGATATTGGTAGTTTTAAGATTTCAATAGCGAAATACAGAACTTTCTAAAGTTGCAAGTAATTTGGCACTGAAAACGACCTTTTGTTGGGGTGACTATAGGCTATAAAAATTTTCAGAAATAGTTTCCAAACCACTCAGCATCATTGTTAATTGTATCTAAATATTCGTCATCATAAAATGAAATATTAGGGGGCCCGAGGGCCATGAACCCCCAACTTTTGACCAGGGCCAGATAGTTAAAATGCTGATTGTTGTTAGTCTATATTGAAAATAGAGGCACTGTTAAGGTATCTGTAATCTCAGAGAATGGATGCAAACACCTTATATAATAGGTTTATCATATATGTATATTTATATTCGATGTAGTTGTAGACTTTTGCTCTTTAGAAACTGGCAATTGGGGAATGATGACATTGGTTTAAACATATTTTATTTCAAAAATGAAAAAGGATTGGGCATGGCAAAATGCGACTTGAGCCGTCTCCATGGTGACATTGGGGTGGGGGGGGGGGGGGGAGGGGGTATCTAGCAATTGGGTGTTTTCACCTTCTGATGAAGAAATTAGTTATTTAACAGTATTTGAAATTACTTTCTGAAATGTTACGTGAGTTGTAATCTATATCTATATATATATAAAGGAAGAGGCGAATTTTTGCGTCACAGAAGGCTTTTTAACCACACGACGTACACACTCCAAATTATGTATGTACAATCAGGACAACTTGGTGGTCGTTATAATGTCACATTTCAAATCAAATAAATTGGTTTTAATAAACAAGAAAAAAGATTTTTTATAGAAAGGCTGCTTAGAGGGCCATGTTTGTTAAAGGTACGTAATACGTGAAACGTTTGCATATGTCAAACGTAGTATTTATACAAGGAGGGAGCTGGGATGGGTGCAATGGGTGGTGATGAGGATGGAGACTCATTTTATCTGCTTTGGACCTGTTTTGAGGAGGGGTGTTGGCAGAGAGCGTGTGTGTCCATATGGCGGGGGGAGGGGCGGACATGGCTGGTGGTGGAACTTTTAATATGCTCCAGATCTCATCAATTTCAACCCGAGCAGCAGCAGAAAGGGGGTGATTGAGATGCACATTTAATGGTTTGCACGTGTTTACCAGAGGTAGGAGTAGCTGGACGGAGAGATATTAGAGGGATCAAGCATTGTCACATACATGTAGTATGTGTATGGCTGTCACATATGACTGTGGGAGGAAGGTGATGGGGGTGTATTTAATCTTTCCCAGACCTGTATACTGACGAGAACTGGTTCGAGGGATGTGGGACAGAAGGAAGGATGGGGAAGGAGGAGCATTTAATGTGTTCCGGATCTCATCTGTTTCAACCCGAGCAACGCCAGGTAAACAGCTAGTCTATATATATAAAGGAAGAGGCGATTTTTTGCGTCACAAAAGGCTTTTTAACCAGAAGACCTACACACTTCAAATTATGTATGTACATTCAGGACAACTTGGTGGTCGTTATAATGTCACATTTCAAATCAAATAGATTGGTGTTAATTATAAAAACAAGAAAAAAGATTTTTTATAGAAAGGTTGCTTACAGGGCCATGTTTGTTAAAGGTACATAATACGTGAAACGTTTGCATATGTCAAACGTACGTTGCACGTCACAAAACAGTGGAGGGGTGCAGACAGGCTTTGTGTGTTCATGTTAGGCTGAGGTGGTGGTGGTTTGAGGGGGGGAGAGGGGGTTGGTAGTGAGGAAATGAGGTGAAGGGAGAGTACATAATCTGGGAAGGCACGAGCATTTAATCTGTTCCAGATTTCATGTTTCAACCCGAGCAGTAGGATTGGGCTGATGG
This sequence comes from Streblospio benedicti, assembly GCA_019095985.1. Lineage (NCBI taxonomy): Eukaryota > Metazoa > Annelida > Polychaeta > Spionida > Spionidae > Streblospio > Streblospio benedicti. The sequence goes on along the minus strand of JAGTTF010000945.1, from coordinate 50,152 downwards.
AGATTCATTTAGACTGATCTGGACCTGTTTGTATGGGGATGACGTAGAGAGGGGTGGGAAGAGAAGAGGGGGTGGCGGCCAAAGGAAGGGTAGAGGAGGGTAGAACATTGAATCTGTTTAATCTCGGGTACAGAGGGAAGGATGGGGAGGGAGGAGGATTTAATGTGTTCCGGCTCTCTTCTGTTTCCACCCGAGCAGCGCCGGGTATGCAGCTAGTATATATATAAAGGAAGAGGCGTAAACAGCTAGTATAACTATATAACTTTTAACCTAATATAATTCAACACATATTGATCAATTTATTAAAACTATTGATAGCCCCCATTGATAAAAAGTCTCCAGGTCCCCACCCATGTGTATAAAAGTGGGCAAGTGTCTTGTAGCCTGAAGCAAACTTATTTGCCATATTGTTTTCTAAATCAAACAATTTGATGCAGGATGACTTTCTTCTTGTGGATGTATCCTCAATCACAAATAATTTTCCATATTGTTTTCATAATTAATTCCATAAAGCGAGGCTGGCCGCGGCCGGCTTTATTTTCTGGATTAAGTCTGGATCATTTCAGGTCAATTCCCAGAGGCGACCGATTTCATTTAATCTGTCATATGCAAAACTGCGTGCACGTGTTTATGACGGATTTGCAAGCTGAGATGGAATCTTCAACTTTGTGTAACTGTTTTATATGTAACGTATGTGATAGTGTCCAGGAGAGATGTACAAACTGTCGCCGATCAGTTTGTTTTGGAAAATGCGGCTCTAAATACCGCAGCAATGATCCCAGGATTTCAAAAATGCTATTTTTCTGCAGTCACTGCATTTACGACCCAAATGGATTATCGGATATACCTCAACCAATCTGGTGGTGTGGTAAGTGTCCTACTTATAAATTTAATCACTGAAAACCTCAATTAATTATCTATTTATCTATGTAAAAATAAAATCTGTGCACAAAATTATAGATGTGTCAATGTTTCAATATGTGTGTTATTTGATGCTAAACTTTTTTGGATTTCTTACAGCTGAAAGAAGTCGTGTTTTGAGAGGGAGGGTTCCGATTTTTTATGAAGCCGCTTTCCTCAAAGAAAGTAGTTTGGCTGAGAGCAGTGCCCCGAAAGGCCCGCCTCGTTGTTCCCCCAAACCCATCAAAAACAGGGACAGTGTTTCACGGAGTAAGTTTGCGTTCTGTTTCAATTTTTTACAGTTAACAAGTCGTACAGCAAATTAAAAAAATGGTTACTGTAGAAGCACGTTATTTATTTATGAACTACGCAAAACCAACTTGGTACATTTGTTCACTTATAATTTAATTTGAATGCTGGAATTCAGTTCCATCAAAGTCAATATAAGCAAATCTAAGACCAAAATAATTCTATTAATTCAGGCAGACTGCTAAAATCGGCACTGCCTTTGATTCAAAGCATATATATACAAGAAACCCGCAAATCATATCCTCCTTGAACAGAAAATGGTGTACGTAGCCGTTAAAATTTTATACATTTATAAAAAGTGACCACCCATGTAATAAGACCACCTTATTTTGTGCCACAATAAGACCATGCGTATATGCTGTAACGCAGAACACTTTAATATTTAGATAAATGATCAGATCTTGTTCCTTAAAATAAATTAGTAAGAATTACATGTCAATTAAACTACTGCTTCGAAACGTTGACCTTCATTAAGAAATATCAACATACTGTCCCAGATGATTTTACGCCATGTATCCCCTTGAGCGACCTCATGTGACTTCGTTTCGTTTTAATATTGTGTTATATTGTTGAGTTTCATATTGCAGAGGTTGTAAAGTAGTTCAAATGATAAAACCCGGTAATTTTCCAGATTTATTGACAATAAACCGAAAAAAATGCCACTATTGCTGTGTTGATTTTAAAATTCATTTGAACATAAAAAAGATTTTATTTTCTTCTGTCTGAATTTGAAAAAAAAATGTTAATTGTAATGATCGTTCAATACTGATTAAGCTGAAACTGATTAGCATTATTAGTACAGTAGAATCTTTCCACCGCCTTTCCGACAGTGTGGTCTCTTTACAGAAGTCCATTCCGGTAGCTATATGAAAGTGTCCTCAATAGAGAGGTGGTCGTAATTGGAGGTTTTACTGTATATCCCTGGTAATTGAAAGACTAATATTTTCTTCAAAACCACACACGCTAATGACTGGACATACTTTACCTGTGCTTTTTTAAAGACCGCTCGTCTTCCCACTTGTCTACTTCAGTACAATATAATGCCAACATTTAGATCAACGTTTTTGCAGTAGCTTTATGAATGTTTCAGACCGTGAAAGGTGATCTTATTATAAAGATAGTCTCAATTGAGAGATGGTCTTAATTGGACGTTCTGTTATCACATTTACAATTCCACGTGCGTAAAATTAATTAATATAATAAAATCTCCCATTAAGACAACCTCTATATAGAGACCACCTGTTATATATACGACAATTTTCCGTGGTAGCAAGCCTACATAAAGAGACCAGCTCTCTGTTGCAACGATTTGTGATCATTCCCATAGGTGGCTTAGTGGAGAGGTTCTACTGTATATACATATATACACATACAGACTCTTTGATTATGTTTAATGCAATTGAATACTATCACATGCATGCACGGCTATTTATTTTGACCTAAATTTTCACCATGCACGGAGCTTATTCCCCTATGCACGCTATTGATTTTCTCATGTTCTTGGAAATGAGTGAGCAGACAGTTCTTGGAATGTCTGTACTTTCTGAATACTAAAACTACAGAGGTAAACAAATATGTTTCCAATCGTTTCCACCCTGCGCTATTATTCCGCCCTGCGCTATTATTTGGCATGTGATAGTATGTTCATACATATCAAGTAAACATCTGAACAGTAAAACCTCAGGCCCAAACTTGATAGACTGTAACAAACCAACCAACCTCCATACGGAGACCACTTCTTTATTACAACCATTTGTGATCAGACCATGGGTGGTCTTAATAGAGAGATTCTACTGTATACCTGTCTAATGCGTATCCACACCAGACAAGTTTTACGGTATTAAATTGTGCACCTGTGTTACCGTTGAGAGCTAGGTTATCCCATTGCACTGATAGCATAGCATTTGAGAAAGTGGTCTCAATAGAACGGTGGTCTCTTTATGATAGGTATAGGTCAGGTGACAGCTACTGTTAGTAATTTGCACGAGTATGCTGCAGTAGCAAATGCTGCATGCAGCCAGGGAGTTGTGAAAGGTCACACTTGAGTGCCAAAGATGCCAATTACCTGGTGTAAATGAGTCGGCTGAGCAGTACACGTGGACAATAAACTTCGACATTTGCATTTGAAACATCTAAACAGAACAACATTTTCATTGGTTTGTTTGAATTTCGATTCTATAGACAAACAACAATAAGTGAAAAATGGCCACTTTATATTATCTTCTTTAAATTAATACAAGTGTTCATTAAAATCACTTGGAGAATTTAGATGTTCTCTAATGAAAGATTCTTTTTACAGAGGTAGAGTAGATGGAAAGATCATCTTAATTCGAGTTTCTACTTCATAAATACATGCATATGTGTGTACACTTTGAAAATTCATGTGATAAGAAACCATGTACATATATGTTATCTGAAACAGCTTGATAAGAAATACACTAAGTATAAAGAAAAGAGAGATTTTAATCAGTGAATATGACGTTCACATTCTCACAATGTCGGTAAGCTGAGCCATTTAGACTGCAGCCACTTCTCCATTGAATCATCGAATTGTGGGTTGAGAGATTTTTTACTCTTAATAACCCCCTGATCAAGGTGAATCTTTTTAATAACTTTATGTGGAGAATCAGTGGACATTCATTTTGAATTAGTGATTCCAAATTGACTTTTCAGCTCTGCTGCTTCTGCTGCTGCCCCTACTGCTGGTGTTTACTTAAAGCTATAATCTTTTATGAATTGCAGTTCCTAAGGCTGGTGTCAAAAGGAAGAAACTCAACAATTCCCAGTTGGTGGCGTTGGTTACGGCGGAATTGAGTGATTCTGACTCTGATGCGGATTGTGCTGCTTCTGCTCCTGCTGCTGCTTCTGCTTCTGCTGCTCCTGCTGCTGTTCCTGCTGTGGTTCGTCCTGGTGCTGCTTGTGCTGGGGCTGTTCCTCCTGCTGCACATTGTATGGATGCTCGTCATTCCTTCGATGATGACGAAGAAGATTCTGAAGAGGAATATTGGTTGTGGTAAATAAATCAACACGTTTTTCTGTTTTTGTTCATATTTCTGGACGAGCAGATTAGATGGCAATCTCAAAAGATTTAGTGATTAGTTTAGTGGAGGTTGAATCATCGTAATTGCAATGAATTTCCATTATCAAGAAGAAACATTTTAAAAGTTTAAACTTCATTTGCAATTGCAATGGACGATGTCTTACAAATAATTTCCATTTCATTTCCAGCCCAGGTGTCACCCCCAGGCCAGACGGCCCTCACAGGCAAGGCGAATGTCCCCTCGATTCAGATTTGGAGGAATGGTTAGTCTCATGAAAAAGTGCTATGATCACAGGTTTCAATAATCTTTTTAAATGGTATTCTTGTCCTTGACAAAGGCTACCAAAAGGCATGAGTCTTCCATACATTATTCACATGAGTTACACGATTTTTGTCTACCGCGACCCAATTCTGACCTGATGGTAAATCATATGCCAGTACCGCCGTAATTGTAATGAATGTCCATTATCAAGAAGAAACATTTTAAAAGTTTAAACTTCATTTGCAATTGCAATGGACGATGTCTTACAAATAATTTCCATTTCATTTCCAGCCCAAGTGTCACCCCCAGGTCAGACGGCCCTCACAGGCAAGGCGAATGTCCCCTCGATTCAGATTTGGAGGAATGGTTAGTCTCATGAAAAAGTGCTATGATCACAGGTTTCAATAATCTTTTTAAATGGTACTCTTGTCCTTGACAAAGGCTACCAAAAGGCATGAGTCTTCCATACATTATTCACATGAGTTACACTATTTTTGTCTACCGCGACCCAATTCTGACCTGATGGTAAATCATATGCCAGTACCGCCGTAATTGTAATGAATGTCCATTATCAACGGGAAACATTTTAATAGTTTAACTTCAGTTGCAATGGACGAATTTTTGCAAATATTTTCCTTGCATCCAGGCCTGCGGACTTCCGTCTACACCTACAAGTAAGCTCTGATGAGGACAGCTGCAGCACCTTGGGTGATGTGGGAGGTGGACCTGCTCCTGCTGATCGTGGCTTAGAGTCAGATTCCGACCTTGACTCTCTACTGGATGATCGTCAACGAGCAGGCGAGGAGGAACCCGAGGAGGTCGCGGACTGGTTAGTCCACTAAAAAACTAAGAGCTTGCTTTACAATCTAATGTACAATTGTGGCCAACGATATTATAGTTATAATGTGAATAATAGAGAAAGTATGTTGAGAATACAAATATTTCCTTAAAATCACCCTTAAAATCACCCAATCTTGAAATATATGCATACATGCACACTCATTGTCAAAGACTGAGCAATAGAAAACAAGTGTATGCACAATTTAAGACTACAACTATGAATAAATCAGAATGCATGCTATCCATATTGAAAGCTTCCTGTATATGCATAACCATTTATTCTGTCATACTATTCTATTCAGTTGTAAGAAAAGAAAATTTTAACATTCTAACAATTCTGACCATTATGAATGTGATGTTGCCAGATAAATCCTTGTGACGAGGTCTAATGATGTGACAAACTGATGCTAATTTCATTTTTAAAAGATTAATGTTTATAATTAGGGCCGAGTCATTATTTAAGAATTGGGGGGTCGGAAGTTTTTCTAGACATCGGTGTTTCTAACTTCTGACCCCCCACGGGTTTGCAAATCAAACATATGACCCCCCCACGCATTTGTAAATCAAACATATGACCCCCCCCACGGGTTCGCAAATCAAACATATGACCCACCCAACATTGAAATATATGCCTGAAATATGAACTTCCGACCCCCCCACTTTAGTATATCTTACCTAGCATATGACACCCACATTTCCACATGCCCTGTGTATGTATTAGCATAGCATTGTACTGTCATATCTGCTGTACAAATTTGCAAAAATATTTAGCTATATGAATGAAACTATGAATGAATGAAACTAGTTTTTCCCCAGTTTATTAAATGCAATAAACAAAATGTAATACAAACTGTATATATTAACTTGTCATGATATAAATGGACTGATGCTATTTAATTGATTTTAGAGAAAGCGATTTAATCTTCAATCTGTTATTTTGAGAAAAAAAGTAAAGAATTTATATTGCATTTTCCGAAAATAAAAGTTAGTGGTTAGTCGAAAGACAATTAAACATAATATACATAATTCAATCTTGATAAAGGGTTTCATATTCCATTTCATAAGTTGCTTGCAGTGGCTCAGATAATTGCTCTAATATAAGAGCCGATGAGGTATTATCAAAAACTCTAAATTCAATTAATAGCAACTGTCCTTTCATATCATGACAAGTTAACTTTGATATATTTTTAAGCAGTACAAATTCTTGGGGAAGGCATACTTAAAGAAATGTTTTCCATCCAATCACTAAAATCCTCTGTCAAAAGCATTTTGGCAAATATGAGCAATACAATTGCATATGTTGAGTCGACATATTAAACTAGGTACAAAATTACAAGATATTTTATACAACCAAATGATTGATCACATACCAAAGAAAAAGATCAGGACATTCTACCAACATTTATTAAGAAATATAAACGCTTGCCACGGCCCCTTTCAGTAAATTTACAAAATTTGGACATTTGACCCCCCCCCCCAGTAACATTTCAAGAATCAGAATATTTGACCCCCCCCCATATTCTTCCATTTTAAGCTTCTGACCCCCCCCACAACTTCCATTTTGAAACTTCTGACCCCCCCCCCCACAACATTCAAATTTAAACTTCTGACCCCCCCACAACATTCAAATTCAAACATCTGACCCACCCCCCAGTTTTTTTCCGACCCCACCACAGTTTAAATAATGACTCGGCTCTTACCTGTCTTTATCTTGTCTATTGAATGCAGTCTGCTTACATGTCATGGTAATATTAATGAGAAAGCTTTATTATGATTCACAATGTCATGAAATTTTTACTACGTATTCTTTGATATGTGTACTATCAATATCAGTCTCAGGAGCATGCTTTTTTGTCACTTCAGGACTTTTGATCCACCTGACACGCACACAGAGACTGCCGTTGGCCCGTTGGTGGATTCAGAGTGTGAAGACGTGATTCCGCCGCCGCCTGCTGACCCTGACGCGCCCCAGAGGCAAGATGCACCTGCTGTTGACGTGGGACCGGAATTAGAGAACCTTGGTGAGTACACTCTGGTTCGCGGGGCGTCGCAGAGGGGTGGTGACTTGCTGGTGGGGCCTGACCAGCGGACATACAATGTGTCTCGCAGAGGTGACCGATTGATAACGTGGCAGTGTACCGTTCGGCCCAAACGTGATCGCTGTGGGGCGAAAGTTTATCAACATTTCAACCCAGATGGTACCATTCACTTTACGGCTTCGCGTGCCGGGCACAAGTGCGAGGCTTCGAAACATCGATCCGCCCATACTTTGGTGATCATGAAGAGAGCTAAAGCTACTGGCAAGAAGAATTTGTATCAGTCTGCACGGGACATATGGAGGAAAACTGAGGCTGCATATGCGGGTGGTGACAGGGCAAAATTCTCCCACAAAGACCAAAGGCAAGCCGCAAACACTGTAAATCGACATAGGCAAAAGCTGCACCCAAAGGAGCCAGCGACATGTGTTGTGGACTACGACGAAACCTATTGCCCAGGCTTCAAGATTGCAACGGTCCACAGTGAGGGGCAAAGTGCGTATGTTTTTAGCACTACGTTACAACTTCTGTACTTAGCGCGCTGTACCACCTGGTATGCGGATGCTACATTCAAATTAGTCTCCCTACCGTTTCACCAACTATGGGCGTTAAACGGCCATGTTAGAAAAGCCGGACCTAGGGCTCAGCGTCGACCCGAGGACAAGATCCAAGTGCCGCTAGTGTACGCGATTATGTCTGGTAGGAAGCAGTCTTTGTACAGGGAGATTCTATTGGCGGTCTTGCGTCGCATGGCGGAGCTAAATTTGGGTCCACGCGTCCGCCATGTTGTTTTGGACTTTGAAAAGGCTGAGTGGTCTGCTTTCAAACAAGCTTTTCAACAGTTCGGTCAGCCAGTACCACGGATCAGAGGGTGTGTGTTCCATTGGGCTCAAGCCGTATACAGGAAGATTTGTGATCTGGGACTTGGACAAGCGTACAGGAAGAGGGATGACAGGGGGCGTTTCCTTAGGCGAATCGTGGCTTTCGCTCTAATGCCGCCAGAGTGCATCCCACAACTTGCGAATTGGTTTCACGAAAACGCACCCAGTGAAACGTTCAAGAAAGTTACACAATACGTACTAAACACGTATGTAGGAGATGGGGCACTATTTAAGCCTTCACAATGGAGTGGTTTCCGTGTGGTTCATCGAACGAACAATTCGCAGGAAGGGTATTGGAACAGGTTGAATTCGGGGTCTGCGCACAAACTGAAATTCTACAGGCTGGTAGGTGTCCTTTACGACGATGCAACTCACTTCAAAGCGGAAGTGACCCACGTTCATGAGGGCCATCTTGGTCAGAGGCTTAGCAGGAAAACAAAGTCGATCAACCTAAAACTACAGGAAGCGTGGGACCAGCACGCCAGGGGCGAAATTACGGACTTCAGGTTACTGTCAACATGCAATTTTGCTTACAGACCGCATTGAGAGATTTTATTAGCGGAGGAAGGAATGGAAACTAAGAAGACTGTTTAATAGAGGACGACTTTACGTTGAGAATCATGAAAAAAGCTAAGAACATGTGCTCGGCGCCATGCCGTAAAGTGGACAACATACCGTATTGGTTGCCATAGCGTTATATGTAATGGTTGTGGCGCATTTATTTAAGGGTACTGTGAACTCTTTAAGGGAAAAATAGTCTATTTTCAGCTTTTTAATATTTATTATACTGTAAACTATGAAGAACAACATGTTTTGAAATGAACCTTTTATCTTCAATAGTTTTCCCATTACAACCCGGAGTGAAAAACAATGACCTATTCTTTGCAGGCTTATAAGATTATATCGGCTAAAAATTCAATTTTTACATTTTCATTGTTTTGTATGCTATAAATGATAAGGAAAAACATCTTTTCAAAATGAACCTTTTATCATCGATAGTTTTTCTTATATGATACATTTTATAGACATCAACTACTATCAATTTATATTGATTGGCCATGTTTAAAGCCCATTTTCTCAAAACTAAGTTTGCATAGTGGATTAATTTTTCTTTTTATATTTCTCTCTAACCGTGAAATCAAATTTTCACAAACGTGTATATATTTGAAGATATATGCATTCTGAAGAAAACCTTACTAGGGATTTTGATTTTTTTATTTCGTTGATGAATTATGAACGTTTTTGTATTGATATGCAAGAAAATTCGGAAAATAAGTGGTTTTAAAACTTAAAATGCATGTAAAATGATAAAGGGGAAAATATAAAAAAATTGAGGCAAGGTTTTCTAGATAAATATACAAATTTTGTTACTGAATAGTGATTTTGGTCATTTTGATGTTTCACTATCAGTTATATGCTTTACAGGCAAAGTTGTAAATTTTTCACTAATTGCTTTATAAAAAAATGCTAATCAATCTATACATTTCAAAACATGTTGTGTCATTAGATTAGATAATTATATACAAAATAAGGTGTAATTTGTAAGAATTGAAGCAATAATGAGTGAGAAAATCAAAGTTTAATAAAATCGTAAGAAAAGAGTTCACAGTCCCCTTAACTAAATCAAAAGTGCTCATAGAGCACTGCCTTGCTCGAACAGCGGTCACTCATGGGCAATAAGAAATTATAAGCGAAGCAACGGAATTACACTATCACCTAATGTTACATTAAATACTAATTCATTTGTATCCACAGTACCACCGGAGATTTGGGAGCGCATCGTGAGGTTCGCCGTTGCAGGAGACCAGTTGACACGCCAGCGGGCTTCCATGGTGTCGACAGCGTGGCACAAAGTGGTGGCCAAAATGCGGCCAAATGCTGTCCATGTAGGTGCTGGTTATCTTGATGACTCTGATGACTCTGATGACTCTGATGACTCTGATGACTCTGATGATATCAGCATTCCGATTTGCCGGGCAAGGCGGCGTCAAATAGGTGACAGGTTTGTGTGCACCGCGGCTGATTTCTTCGAAGACCACGGTTTCTACAAAGGTGCTTCGATCGCCCTCCGATCATTACTGCGAAAGACGTACGCGTGGGAACAGATAGAGTTGCAGTTTGAGGAAATTGGTTTGGGTTGGCTACGTTTGTTGCAGGTTAAATTCACACAAGGCGAAGCTGCCGCAGAAGTTGACAGCGTTGTTTTCCCTAGAGATCTTTACTATTAAGGTAGTCCATGTATAAGAAACAAAGCCCGACCATGAATGCTTCGGCCCTACCAAAGTAGATTGTATTTTTTCCATTGACGGTCACATCAGCTGTCATCTCATGAGCAAACAGTTCAGCACATTTTAAAATGGAAGCAATAGTTTTTATCATTTTCCTGTCCTTCTCACAAGGACATTTGATAAGATAGTAAGATAGTACAAAAATAAAATAGAATCCATATTGCGTTTGAAACATGTTCGATTTATTCATAATGCTTAAATAGTGCTGACATAACTTCATTAAAAAGCAGAAGCATGGTAAAGCGTATATATATTTTTACACATAGGCTACCTTAACACAATCCTATACAATGCCAATTCTGTAAATCTGTCTAAATAATATTTTTGCCATTCCTTTTTTTATTATAGGCGGTACTGTGAGCCATTGTCAAATTTTTGTGTTTCTTCCACGTAAAATTCTCAGTGAGGCGGCCGTAGCGTGTTTGTTTTTAGTCATAGAGAATGTCAAGTATATTTACTTTTTCTGGCTTTAAACAAACACACAGCAAATTAAGTCATTACTAGTTGGTACAGGCAGTTGGAACTGGCCACCCACAAATTGTAGCATAATCACGGACCAATTAATTTAATGTTATGATAGAGAAAAGCATTGTTTCAACTGGCAAAGAATGGACTTGCAATATTTAATGTTATGGTAGACAAAAGCTTTGTCTCAACTCCCGGGCAAAGATTCAACTTGCAATGGTCAGAAGTTTGTATAATGTTCAGCTTTGTTTTAAAGTGGTTTCAGTCAAGAATGCCACACATTTTGTATGTGCCATTGCTGCACATATGCCAATCGTACCCCGTTGCTATCCTATATAACTATAGTACTAACAATGGCAAATGGTGATTGTGCATAGACAACCAACCCCAAAAGTAATTTGTGAATATTCTCTTTGTTATTTATGTGTTACCAAAGATGTTGGCATTAAAACACGTGCACGAGCACCTAAAATACCTATGCATTGGAGTCTTGAGATACATTTGAGGCAAATAATGTCCAGTTTTGCTATTTTTCTGGCTTTAAACCAATTCTTGGAGGTTGAAAAAATGTGCTGTAAATGTCAATGCAGGTCAATGCATTATCAAACAGTTAGAAAATCTGTTTTTTTTTAAGAAACACGTTGCAATTTGTGGTAGCCAGCTTTTGTTTGCCAGGTGCGCATTTCCTACAATGAAATTGTGCATACAACTGGACTAATGACACACTCCTATACTTCATAACTTATATGACTGACATACAAACCAATAGATTTTTGTTGCTGCCCCAGTATTTTTATAATTGCAGGTTGCCTCGCCCGTCCGGTTTGAGCTGACCATAGTGTACAGTAGCGCATTCAAAGAAGCACATCGAGTCAAGTGTGCTTCGAGGACAAACGCTCATATGGGGGCAGACATGATTTGATTGGACATTGGAGTTAGGGTTTTCAAACTTTATAATCAATTGTGTGGAACATTACCAACGTGTGGAATTTATGTCATTACATTTACCGTATACAACCAGCCAAAAACATCTGGTCATTGAAAAGGCAACCCCAACTTTTATACCTTGTCAAAATCATTGCCATTGATTTCCAATGCATATGCACATTCAAGTAATAGCCCACCCCCTTAGTTGACACATTTTCAAACTAAAAGCACATGGCCTTTACATGTTCGTATACGGTATGATGTAATCAACGTAAATTCAAAGTCTTGCTTTATGTGTAACTTAATGGTATGGGATGGGATGTTGATCATATTTGTTATACAATATAAACAGTCCTAGGTGTAATGTGGAATTTCTTGTCAAAGAAAAAAATAATTAAACAAGATCATTGTTGTGCCATCAGAGTGAAGATCAAAGGATAATTATTTTCATAAATGCATTGTAAATTAATGAACACTTCTTCATTTGCAATAAATAAAATATATATGAACAACAAACTTCATTTTGTTTTCAATAGCATTAATGCATATCTTTTGGGCCCTAACAACATATTCAATTTGTATACATCCTAATTCAAACTTTACTTTATTGCCAAATAATAGTTAAGTTAAAGGCTCCTGCATATATGGAACAAGTTGATTAAAACTATAACCAAGGGGAAATGACTTCTTTGTGGGGCCCGTTGTAACTAAAATCGATTTAGCAAATAAATCACTGACATTCACTATATCAAGTTGCCACAAGAACTGGTTTCACTGTAGTATTAATGTACAATAATTCACAGTGTGGCATGACACACTTTCCCATTGTAAAAATTGTACATAGCATTATCTAAACCTTCTGATGTGAAGGAAGTTATACACTGATATTTATGACCCAAATTTCTCACTTAAGCCGCGCTGTCAACTATGACATCATTCCATTCTCTCATTGTTAATTTCGTTTGCAACGAGCTCTCTTGAGTTCTTACTGCACAATCAAAATATAATTGGAACTGTTGTAATATGTAAAATTTATTCATATCGTGGGGAATTAATTAATCACGGGAAAAAAAGCAGAAACAAACAGTAAATAAGCTGACACTATTATATATATATATATATATATATATATATATATATATATATATATATATATATATATATATATATATATATATATATATATATATATATATATATATATATATATATATATATATATATATATATGTGGGAGGATTAACATAGATACAGTGCAACCTCCATATAAGACCACCTCTCTATTGAGAACATCTTTATAATAGGACCGATTTTCAAAGTCCCAAACCTCCATGAAGCTACCAAAATGAACCTCTGAGTAGAGACCACCTCTCCATTGAGACCACACATAGCACTGCATATATGGAACAAGTTGATTAAAACTACAACCAAGGGGAAATGACTTCTTTGTGGGGCCCGTTGTAACTAAAACCGATTTAGCAAATAAATCACTGACATTCACTATATCACGTTGCCACAAGAACTGGTTTCACTGTAGTATTAATATACGATAATTCACAATGTGGCATAACACACTTTCCCATTGTAAAAATTGTACAAAGCAAAATTTATTCATCTCATGGTGAATTAATCAATCACGGGGAAAAAAAGCAAAAACAAACAGTAAATAAGCTGACACTATTAGCACGAACAATTAAATAGATTGCCTGTTTTTAGGGTAATGAAACAAAAAATATGCTATTATAATTTAATTCACCTCTCTATTGAGACCACACATAGCACTGGTCCCGAAGGTGGTCCTAATAGATAGGTTGTACTGCACATACATAAATACAGACAGGCTTCAACACAC
>JAGTTF010000945.1:0-20000 GCA_019095985.1 Streblospio benedicti | reverse complement strand
AGTACGTATTGTGTAAATTTCTTGAACGTTTCACTGGGTGCGTTTTAGTGAAACCAATTCGCAAGTTGTGGGATGCACTCTGGCGGCATTAGAGCGAAAAGCCACGATTCGCCCAAGGAAACGCCCCCTGTCATCCCTCTTCCTGTACGCTTGTCCAAGTCCCAGATCACAAATCTTCCTGTATACGGCTTGAGCCCAATGGAACACACACCCTCTGATCCGTGCTACTGGCTGACCGAACTGTTGAAAAAAACTTGTTTGAAAGCAGACCACTCAGCCTTTTCAAAGTCCAAAACAACATGGCGGCGTGGACCCAAATTTAACTCCGCCATGCTACGCAAGACCGCCAATAGAATCTCCTGTACAAAGACTGCTTCCTACCAGACATAATCGCGTACACTAGCAGCACTTGGATCTTGTCCTCGGGTCGACGCTGAGCCCCCTAGGTCCGGCTTTTCTAACATGGCCGTTTAACGCCCATAGTTGGTGAAAACGGTAGGGAGACTAATTTGAATGTAGCATCCGCATACCAGGTGGTACAGCGGCGCTAAGTACAGAAGTTGTAACGTAGTGCTAAAAACATACACACTTTGCCCTCACTGTGGACCGTTGCAATCTTGAAGCCTGGGCAATAGGTTTTGGCCGTAGTCCACAACACATGTCGCTGGCTCCTTTGGGTGCAGCTTTTGCCTATGTCGATTTACAGTGTTTGCGGCTTGCCTTTGGTCTTTGTGGGAGAATTTCGCCCTGTCACCACCCGCATATGCAGCCTCAGTTCTCCCTCTATATGTCCCGTGCAGACTGATACAAATTCTTCTTGCCAGTAGCTTTGGCTCTCTTTCATGATCACCAAAGTATGGGCGGATCGATGTTTGAAGCCTCGCGCTTGTGCCCGGCACGCGGCTGTGTGTGTAAAGTGAATGGTGCCATCTGGGTTGAAATGTTGATAAACTTTCGCCCCACAGCGATCACGTTTGGGCGAACGGTACACTGCCACGTTATCAATCGGTCACCTCTGCGAGACACATTGTATGTCCGCTGGTCAGGCCCCACCAGCAAGTCACCACCCCTCCTGCGGCGCCCGCGAACCAGAGTGTACTCACCAAGGTTCTCTAATTCCGGTCCCACGTCAACAGCAGGTGCATCTTGCCTCTGGGGGCGCGTCAGGGTCAGCAGGCGGCGGTGGAATCACGTCTTCACACTCTGAGTCCACCAACGGACCCACGGCAGTCTCTGTGTGCGTGTCAGGTGGATCGAAAGTCCTGAAGTGACAAAGAAGCATGTTCTTGAGACTGATATTGATAGTACACATATCAAAGAATACGTAGTAAAAAATTTCATGACATTGTGAATCATAATAAAGCTTTCTCATTAATATTACCATGACATGTAAGCAGACTGCATTCAATAGGACAAGGACAGGTAAGAGCCGAGTCATTATTTAAACTGTGGTGGGGTCGGAAAAAAAACTGGGGGGTCAGATGTTTGAATTTGAATGTTGTGGGGGGGGTCAAGGAATTTGAATGTTGTGGGGGGGGTCAAAAAAATGGAAGTTGTGGGGGGGTCAGAAGCTTAAAATGGAAGAATATGGGGGGGTCAAATATTCTGATTCCTGAAATGTTACTGGGGGGGTCAAATGTCCAAATTTTGTAAATTTACTGAAAGGGGCCGTGGCAAGCGTTTATATTTCTTAATAAATGTTGGTAGAATGTCCTGATCTTTTTCTTTGGTATGTGATCAATCATTTGGTTGTATAAAATATCTTGTAATTTTGTACCTAGTTTAATATGTCGACTCAACACATGCAATTGTATTGCTCATATTTGCCAAAATGCTTTTGACAGAGGATTTTTTAGTGATTGTATGGAAAACATTTCTTTAAGTATGCCTTCCCAAGAATTTGTACTGCTTAAAAATATATCAAAAGGATTAACTTGTCATGATATGAAAGGACAGGTGCTATTAATTGAATTTAGAGTTTTTGATAATACCTCATCGGCTCTTATATTAGAGCAATTATCTGAGCCACTGCAAGCAACTTATGAAATGGAATATGAAACCCTTTATCAAGATTGAATTATGTATATTATGTTTAATTGTCTTTTGACTAACCACTAACTTTTATTTTCGGAAAAATGCAATATAAATTCTTTACTTTTTTTTCTCAAAATAACAGATTGAAGATTAAATCAAGCTTTCTCTAAAATCAATTAAATAGCATCAGTCCATTTATATCATGACAAGTTAATATATACAGTTTGTATTACATTTTGTTTATTGCATTTAATAAACTGGGGAAAAAACTAGTTTCATTCATTCATAGTTTCATTCATATAGCTAAATATTTTTGCAAATTTGTACAGCAGATATGACAGTACAATGCTATGCTAATACATACACAGGGCATGTGGAAATGTGGGTGTCATATGCTAGGTAAGATATACTAAAGTGGGGGGTCGAAGTTCATATTTCAGGCATATATTTCAATGTTGGGTGGGTCATATGTTTGATTTGCGAACCCGTGGGGGTCATATGTTTGATTTACAAATGCGTGGGGGGTCATATGTTTGATTTGCGAACCCGTGGGGGTCAAGAAAACACCGTTGTCTAGAAAACTTCCGACCCCCCATTCTTAAATAATGACTTGGCCCTAATTATAAACATTAATCTTTTAAAAATGAAATTAGCATCAGTGTGTCACATCATTAGATCTCGTCATAAGGATTTATCTGGCAACATCACATTCATAATGGTCAGAATTGTTAGAATGTTAAAATTTTCTTTTTCTTACAAATGAATAGAATAGTATGACAGAATAAATGATTATGCATATACAGGACGCTTTCAATATGGATAGCATGCATTCTGATTTATTCATAGTTGTAGTCTTAAATTGTGCATACACTTGTTTTCTATTGCTCAGTCTTTGACAATGAGTGTGCATGTATGCATATATTTCAAGATTGGGAGATTTTAAGGGTGATGTTAAGGAAATATTTGTATTCTCAACATACTTTCTCTATTATTCACATTATAACTATAATATCGTTGCAATTGTACATTAGAGTGTAAAGCAAGCTCTTAGTTTTTTAGTGGACTAACCATTCGGGACCTCCTCGGGACACTCCTCGCCTGCTTTCGTTGACGATCATCCAGTAGAGAGTCAAGGTCGGAATCTGACTCTAAGCCACGATCAGCAGGAGCAGGTCCACCTCCCACATCACCTACAGGTGCTGCAGCTGTCCTCATCAGAGCTTACTTGTGGTGTAGACGGAAGTCTGCAGGCCTGGATGCAAGGAAAATATTTGCAAAAAATTCGTCCATTACAATTGCAACTGAAGTTAAACTATTAAAATGTTTCCTGTTGATAATGGACATTCATTACAATTACGCCGGTACTGGCATATGATTTTACCATCAGGTCAGAATTTGGTCGCTGTAGACAAAAAATCGTGGTAACTCATGTGAATAATGTATGGAAGACTCATGCCTTTTGGGAGCCTTGTCAAGGACAAGAATACCATTTAAAAAAGATTATTTAAACGTGTGATAATCTGTTTTTTTAGAGCAAGCCCTTTTGATTTAAAAAAAACAAAAAAAAATGGACAGACGCTCCTTCATTGGTCACGATGCGCTCAAAGATGAGCATTTTACCAACTCTATAGCATGTGGGTTTGGTCATTCATCTTTTTAGACCTTCAAGATGCCGCTTTTCAGCCGGTAATGGGGTCGCTCTGATAAGGCCTAATCTGTACTTTAGAGCAAGCCCTTTGATTTAAAAAGAAAAAAAATCCGGACAGACGCTCCTTCATTAGTCACAATGCGCTCAAAAGATACGCATTTTACCCACTCTATTACATGTGGCGTAGGTCATCTTTGACCTTCAAGATGCCGCTTTTTGCCGGTAATGAGGTCGTTCCGATAAGGCCTAATCTGTTCTTTAGAGCAAGCCCTTTGATTTAAAAAGAAAAAAAAAATCCGGACAGACGCTCCTTCATTAGTCACAATGCGCTCAAAGATACGCATTTTACCCACTCTATTACAGGTGGAGTAGGTCATCTTTGACCTTCAAGATGCCGCTTTTTGCCGGTAATGAGGTCGTTCGATAAGGCTAATCTGTTCATTAGAGCAAGCCCTTTGATTTAAAAAGAAAAAAAAAAAAATCCGGACAGACGGCTCCTTCATTAGTCACAAGGCGCTCAAACATACGCATTTTACCCACTCTATTACATGTGGCGTAGGTCATCTTTGACCTTCAAGATGCCGCTTTTTTCGCCGGTAATGGGGTCGTTCCGATAAGGCCTAATCTGTTTTTTAGAGCAAGCCCTTTGATTTAAAAAGGAAAAAAAAAATCCGGACAGACACTGCTTCATTAGTCACGATGCGCTCAAAGATAGGCATTTTACCCACTCTATTACATGTGGCGTTGGTCATCTTTGACCTTCAAGATGCCGCTTTTCGCCGGTAATGGGGTCGTTCCAATAAGGCCTAATCTGTTTTTTAGAGCAAGCCCTTTGATTTAAAAAAAAAAAAAAAAATCCGGACAGACGCTCCTTCATTAGTCACAATGCGCTCAAAGATACGCATTTTACCCACTCTATTACATGTGGGTTTGGTCATCTTTGACCTTCAAGATGCCGCTTTTTTGCCGGTAATGAGGTCGTTCTGATAAGGTCTAATCTGACCATTAGAGCAAGCCCTTTGATTTAAAAAGAAAAAAAAAAAAAAATCCGGACAGACGCTCCTTCATTAGTCACGATGCGCTCAAACATACGCATTTTACCCTCTCTATTACATGTGGCGTAGGTCATCTTTGACCTTCAAGATGCCGCTTTTTTTGCCGGTAATGGGGTCGTTCCAATAAGGCCTAATCTGTTTTTAGAGCAAGCCCTTTGATTTAAAAAAGAAAAAAAAAATCCGGACAGACGCTCCTTCATTAGTCACGATGCGCTCAAAGATAGGCATTTTACCCACTCTATTACATGTGGCGTTGGTCATCTTTGACCTTCAAGATGCCGCTTTTCGCCGGTAATGGGGTCGTTCCAATAAGGCCTAATCTGTTTTTTAGAGCAAGCCCTTTGATTTAAAAAAGAAAAAAAAATCCGGACAGACGCTCTCCTTCATTGGTCACGATGCGCTCAAAGATGAGCATTTTACCCACTCTATTACATGTGGGTTTGGTCATTCTTTTGACCTTCAAGATGCCGCTTTTGCCGGTAATGAGGTCGTTCTTGATAAGGCCTAATCTGTTTTTTAGAGCAAGCCCTTTGATTTAAAAAAAAAAAAAAAAAATCCGGACAGACGCTCCTTCATTAGTCACAATGCGCTCAAACATACGCATTTTACCCACTCTATTACATGTGGCGTAGGTCATCTTTGACCTTCAAGATGCCGCTTTTCGCCGGTAATGGGGTCGTTCCAATAAGGCCTAATCTGTTTTTTAGAGCAAGCCCTTTGATTTAAAAAGAAAAAAAAATCCGGACAGACGCTCCTTCATTAGTCACGATGCGCTCAAAGATACGCATTTTACCCACTCTATTACATGTGGCGTTGGTCATCTTTGACCTTCAAGATGCCGCTTTTTGCCGGTAATGGGGTCGTTCCAATAAGGCCTAATCTGTTTTTTTAGAGCAAGCCCTTTGATTTAAAAAAAAAAAAAAATCCGGACAGACACTCCTTCATTAGTCACGATGCGCTCAAAGATAGGCATTTTACCCACTCTATTACATGTGGCGTTGGTCATCTTTGACCTTCAAGATGCCGCTTTTTGCCGGTAATGGGGTCGTTCCAATAAGGCCTAATCTGTTTTTTAGAGCAAGCCCTTTGATTTAAAAAGAAAAAAAAATCCGGACAGACGCTCCTTCATTGGTCACGATGCGCTCAAAGATGAGCATTTTACCAACTCTATAGCATGTGGGTTTGGTCATTCATCTTTGACCTTCAAGATGCCGCTTTTTGCCGGTAATGGGGTCGTTCGATAAGGCCTAATCTGTTTTTAGAGCAAGCCCTTTGATTTAAAAAGAAAAAAAAATCCGGACAGACGCTCCTTCATTAGTCACAATGCGCTCAAAGATACGCATTTTACCCACTCTATTACATGTGGCGTAGGTCATCTTTGACCTTCAAGATGCCGCTTTTTTGCCGGTAATGGGGTCGTTCCAATAAGGCCTAATCTGTTTTTTTTAGAGCAAGCCCTTTGATTTAAAAAGAAAAAAAAATCCGGACAGACGCTCCTTCATTGGTCACGATGCGCTCAAAGATAGGCATTTTACCCACTCTATTACATGTGGCGTTGGTCATCTTTGACCTTCAAGATGCCGCTTTTCGCCGGTAATGGGGTCGTTCCAATAAGGCCTAATCTGTTTTTAGAGCAAGCCCTTTGATTTAAAAAAAAAAAAAAAAATCCGGACAGACGCTCCTTCATTAGTCACGATGCGCTCAAAGATACGCATTTTACCCACTCTATTACATGTGGCGTTGGTCATCTTTTGACCTTCAAGATGCCGCTTTTTGCCGGTAATGGGGTCGTTCCAATAAGGCCTAATCTGTTCTTTTTAGAGCAAGCCCTTTGATTTAAAAAGAAAAAAAAAAAAAAATCCGACAGACGCTCCTTCATTAGTCACAATGCGCTCAAAGATAGGCATTTTACCCACTCTATTACATGTGGCGTTGGTCATCTTTGACCTTCAAGATGCCGCTTTTTGCCGGTAATGGGGTCGTTCCAATAAGGCCTAATCTGTTTTTTAGAGCAAGCCCTTTGATTTAAAAAGAAAAAAAAAATCCGACAGACGCTCCTTCATTAGTCACAATGCGCTCAAAGATACGCATTTTACCCACTCTATTACATGTGGCGTTGGTCATCTTTGACCTTCAAGATGCCACTTTTTGCCGGTAATGGGGTCGTTCCAATAAGGCCTAATCTGTTTTTTAGAGCAAGCCCTTTGATTTAAAAAGAAAAAAAAATCCGGACAGACGCTCCTTCATTAGTCACAATGCGCTCAAAGATACGCATTTTACCCACTCTATTACATGTGGAGTTGGTCATCTTTTGACCTTCAAGATGCCGCTTTTTGCCGGTAATGAGGTCGTTCCCATAAGGCCTAATCTGTTCCATTAGAGCAAGCCCTTTGATTTAAAAAGAAAAAAAAATCGGACAGACGCTCCTTCATTAGTCACGATGCGCTCAAACATACGCATTTTACCCACTCTATTACATGTGGCGTAGGTCATCTTTGACCTTCAAGATGCCGCTTTTTGCCGGTAATGGGGTCGTTCCAATAAGGCCTAATCTGTTTTTAGAGCAAGCCCCTTTGATTTAAAAAAAAAAAAAAAATCCGGACAGACGCTCCTTCATTAGTCACGATGCGCTCAAAGATAGGCATTTTACCCACTCTATTACATGTGGCGTTGGTCATCTTTGACCTTCAAGATGCCGCTTTTTGCCGGTAATGGGGTCGTTCCAATAAGGCCTAATCTGTTTTTTAGAGCAAGCCCTTTGATTTAAAAAGAAAAAAAAATCCGGACAGACGCTCCTTCATTAGTCACAATGCGCTCAAAGATACGCATTTTACCCACTCTATTACATGTGGAGTAGGTCATCTTTTGACCTTCAAGATGCCGCTTTTTTTCGCCGGTAATGAGGTCGTTCCGATAAGGCCTAATCTGTTTTTTAGAGCAAGCCCTTTGATTTAAAAAGAAAAAAAAAAAAAAATCCGGACAGACGCTCCTTCATTAGTCACGAGGCGCTCAAACATACGCATTTTACCCACTCTATTACATGTGGCGTAGGTCATCTTTGACCTTCAAGATGCCGCTTTTTGCCGGTAATGGGGTCGTTCCAATAAGGCCTAATCTGTTTTTTAGAGCAAGCCCTTTGATTTAAAAAGAAAAAAAAATCCGGACAGACACTGCTTCATTAGTCACGATGCGCTCAAAGATAGGCATTTTACCCACTCTATTACATGTGGCGTTGGTCATCTTTGACCTTCAAGATGCCGCTTTTTGCCGGTAATGGGGTCGTTCCAATAAGGCCTAATCTGTTTTTTAGAGCAAGCCCTTTGATTTAAAAAAGAAAAAAATCCGGACAGACGCTCCTTCATTGGTCACGATGCGCTCAAAGATGAGCATTTTACCAACTCTATAGCATGTGGGTTTGGTCATTCATCTTTGACCTTCAAGATGCCGCTTTTTGCCGGTAATGGGGTCGTTGCGATAAGGCCTAATCTGTACTTTAGAGCAAGCCCTTTGATTTAAAAAGAAAAAAAAAATCCGGACAGACGCTCCTTCATTAGTCACAATGCGCTCAAAGATACGCATTGTACCCACTCTATTACATGTGGCGTAGGTCATCTTTGACCTTCAAGATGCCGCTTTTTGCCGGTAATGAGTCGTTCGAATAAGGCCTAATCTGTTCTTTAGAGCAAGCCCTTTGATTTAAAAAAAAAAAAAAAATCCGGACAGACGCTCCTTCATTAGTCACAATGCGCTCAAAATACGCATTTTACCCACTCTATTACATGTGGAGTAGGTCATCTTTGACCTTCAAGATGCCGCTTTTTGCCGGTAATGAGGTCGTTCAATAAGGCCTAATCTGTTTTTTAGAGCAAGCCCTTTGATTTAAAAAGAAAAAAAAAAAATCCGGACAGACGCTCCTTCATTAGTCACAAAAGATATGCGCTCAAACATACGCATTTTACCCAAGATCTATTACATGTGGGTCGTTGGTCATCTTTGACCTTCAAGATGCCGCTTTTTCATTAGCACAATGCGTAATGGGGTCGTCATCTTTGACCGAGATAAGGCCTATATCTGTTTTTAGAGCAAGCCCTTTGATTTAAAAAAAAAAAAATCCGGACAGACGCTCCTTCATTGGTCACGATGCGCTCAAAGATAGGCATTTTACCCACTCTATTACATGTGGGTTTGGTCATCTTTTGACCTTCAAGATGCCACTTTTTGCCGGTAATGGGGTCGTTCCAATAAGGCCTAATCTGTTTTTTAGAGCAAGCCCTTTGATTTAAAAAAAAAAAAAAAATCCGGACAGACGCTCCTTCATTGGTCACGATGCGCTCAAAGATGAGCATTTTACCAACTCTATTACATGTGGGTTTGGTCATTCATCTTTGACCTTCAAGATGCCGCTTTTGCCGGTAATGAGGTCGTTAAATGTTTGGTATTCTTTCAGTTATATAGAGGACCAATCTTTAAAAACTATTTTATGTTTCAGCAAGGCCTAGATGTAGGTATTCAAACCTGCACATATTAATTGCTGTATGCTATGCATCTCAATCATATAAAACACATTGAACAGTATTATAGGTCATATGCATAGTATTAAGGAGTTTGTCAAAACATTTGGCATACTGGTAATACTACAGATTAAATGCAACCATAATACAAGTCACATATTAGGCCCTTTTGCAATATTAAGGTAGCTCAACTGATCAAATTGAGAGCATTAAAGCTACCACTATAGTTAGTAAGTAGCGCTCAGTACAAAAAAAGGTTCATATACATAGGTCATACTGCAGTGACTTAATGCATGTGAATTGACCCACATTTGGATTTAGTGTATGCATGTAAACATGATAAGGTTTATGAATTAAAGGGAATTAATGTATGTGAATCGACCCACATATAGTTTATGCAAGTAGACATGAGGGGTAATAACAATATGCATAGGACCCTTAGTGTGTGCAATCTTACACTATCTCTAATAGAATATTTAAATTGGATATGCAGTAAATGATTATATATGTAAAAGAGAGTATGTATATGGTAAGACCCCGGGGTTAGACCGTATGAGTGTAAATTCAGACATATTAATGAGTGCTTGTGTAAACACAACTTAATTATTAGGCAGTTAATATTGGTATTATGGGTGCAGCAGGCACATGATGAAAAGCGTGTTTTTGTTTTTTATATATAGGTTTGTGGACATATATTTATAGAAGGGAGGGTGTATGTACGCACAAGTGTATCACTTTAGTTGCAGGAGAGTAACCTAGTGTGATGGGTTGTACTTATGGAGTAAATTAAGGCGTGGGCACATATAAGGAATGGTATTTGAATGGTATGAATTGTATGTATAAATGGTATTTCTATCCAAAATATTTTTTATGAATCTAGTATAGAGCTGATCATTACTCTTCTTTTATAGAGAACAATAAGAAGTTACATGGGTACACGCACCCATGAAATTCTCAGTAATGGTGTTTTTGTTTTAAGGAATAAATATATATATATACCATATTTTGCCTGCATGACAGTGAGTGAAGTGAATATTCTTGATGTATAACTGTCACTTATGTTAGTATTACCAAGTAATATAGATGAGTGTGTCAATTAAGATTTATGTAGATAAATTAAATTTGTAGTTTATGTTGGAAGGTTCATAGTGATATATTGAAAGAAACAGGGTTTTTTTTAGCCCTTTTTTCTGCTATTTTTTCTTTTCTTATTTTTTCTTCCTTTTTTTCGTCATCAATCATAGTGTATGTGTTGGAAATAAGGTTCCATGACGACACATACCGTTGGCAAGTATCATAAATGTGTTTTCATTGTTCATTGTATATATTCATTTTTCCTTTTTTTAAAAGCATATATACTTATGAATGAGTGGGGACGTATTATGGTTCATGAAATGAAAGAAACCTATTTTAAAAATGATAAAAAATTTAAATGACTTTAAAATAGTTTCAATTAATGTTAGAGGCCTAAGAGATGCTAAAAGAAGAGTTTCATTGTTTAATTGGTTAAGGCGACAACACTTTGATGTTATCTTTATACAAGAAACACATAGTGAAGTAGATTGTGAAATAAAATGGCAGAATGAATGGGGAGGTAAAATAATAATGTCTCATGGAAGTAGTAACAGTAAAGGCACAATGATTATGTTCAGGAGGGATTTGGACGTCAGTATTAAGTTCTCAAAATGCCACCAAGATGGTAGGATTGTACTAGTTAATTGCGACATTATGGAAGAAAATATTAATTTTGCAAGTATATATGCACCTAATATAGAAGCGGAACAATTATTATTTTATGATGAGCTTGAAAAATGTCTCAATGAGAACAATATAAATAGTGAAGACATGCTTATAATAGGTGGAGATTGGAACATAGTACAAAATCCAGAGATAGATAAAATGGGCGGCCTAAATACCTTAAAATTAAAATCGTTAGATAAATTGGATAAATTAAAAAATAGTTTTAGCTTGAATGATACTTGGAGAATAAAAAATCCTGATACTCGTAGGTATACGTGGAGACAAAAAACTCCGCTCATACAGTGCAGATTAGACTTTTTCCTAATATCTGACCACTTGTTTGATAACATAACGGACATGGATATCATACCGTCATTACAAGCAGATCATTCTGCCATTACATGTAATTATGCATCAATACCAAATGTCCGAAAAGGTCCGGGACTATGGAAATTCAATAACTCACTTCTGAATGATGTAGAGTATACTGAATATTTAAAGTTAAATATAAGTTTTTGGATTGATAAATATAGTAATATATTAGATAAAAGAATTAAATGGGAATTAATCAAGTACGAAATTAGAAAATTTACAATAGATTATTGCAAAAAGAAAACTAGAGCTAGAAGAAATAGGGAAAATGAGCTTGAAAAGAAACTCATATCACTAGAAAAAACCCTAGATTACAATAATATGAAAGAATATCACGAAGTTAAAAACGAATTAGTAGACATTGAATTAGAAAAGATTGAAGGAATGATGATTAGGAGTAAAGTGGAATGGCATGAAAAAGGGGAAAAAAGCACAAAATATTTTTTAAGTTTAGAAAAGACAAATTCAATAAAAAAGCACATGCGTAAATTAAAGCTTTTAGATGGTACAATAACATCGGATCCTAATGAAATATTAAAAGAGCAACAAAAATTTTACAAAAAGTTACTTTCTACGAAATTAAACAAAGATCAAGTGAATGAATATGAAAACAATTATTTTTTCAGTAGTAAAAATATTCCAAAATTATCAAATCAAGAGAAAAAAAAAAATGTGAAGGTCTCATAACAAATAGTGAATGTTTAAAAATTATAAACACTTTTAAAAAGAACTCATCACCCGGAAATGATGGTATTTCCATAGAATTTTATGTACAATTTTGGAACCTGATTTCTGTGGTTCTCATAGAAAGTTTTAATTATGCATATGAAAAAGGTGAGCTCTCAAATTCACAAAAACAGGCTATCATAACATTAATCCATAAGAAAGATAAAGATCGTTTATATATAGACAACTGGCGACCAATATCCCTCCTGAACGTAGATTACAAAATTATGTCAAAAGTAATTGCAGAAAGAGTTAAAAAAGTACTGTCGTCTTTGATAAATTTAGATCAGAGTGGATTCCTCATGGGGAGATATATTGGTGATAGTGTCCGCACTCTAATGGATATTATAGACATATGTAAAATTCACAATATACGTGGACTGCTAATGATGTTGGATTTTAAAAAAGCCTATGATTCAATTGAGTTTCCTTTCTTATATAAAGTATTAAAAAAAATTTAATTTTGGCTCTATGTTGGTGAAATGGATCAAATTATTTTATACAAATATAGAAAGTTGTGTGACAAATAATCAGATCACATCACAATATTTCAATGTTACAAGAGGTTTGAGACAGGGGGATCCACTCTCTTCATATTTATTTATCTTATGTGTTGAAATACTTTCCATTTCAGTACGAAACAATGATGAAATTAAGGGTATTAAGATAAATAAAGAATTTAAGCTAGCACAATATGCAGACGACACAACTGCCATTTTATCGGATATTGAATCAATAAGACCATTATTTAGAGAAATTGAGCTTTTTGGAACAATATCCGGACTTGAGCTCAATAAAGAAAAAAAAACGCAAGTAATGCCCTTAGGCCCCTAATATTATTGATCATGATATTTTTAAGGAAAGGTTGGATAATATTTTTAATCGGGAACTTCAGTCTACTATTAAACCCGTTAAGGTTTTAGGTATATATATTAGCAATAGTGACGAAGATGTAATTGAAGCAAATTTTAAGCCAAATATTAAAAAACTGAAAGCTATATTAAACCAATGGAAAAGAAGGAAACTTTCACTAATTGGGAAAATTCTGATTTTAAAAACATTTGGGATATCACAATTTATATATTTATCAAATTTGATAAGCTTTCCAAAGAAATATATACTAGAGATTGAGCAAATATTGTATGAATTCATATGGGGTAATAAGTCTTACAAAGTGAAGAAAGGTATAATGATACAAGAGTATGATTTGGGTGGTCTAAAAATGCCTGACCTTGACACAATAGTAAAAGTACAGAAATGTAAATGGATTATACAATATTTGAACAATCACTCTGGACAATGGCAATATATACGAAAAAAAATTAATTGGCATAGAATTACTTGAAATTTTCCTTCTTAGCAATTTCGATATTAAAGATTTCCCTAGTATCCCTACTTTTTAAAAGAAGTGTTACAAAGTTGGGCTACAATAAAAAGCAGTATAGATAATTCTCAAGTAGGAGAACAATTTATTTTCTATAATAAGATCATTAAGATAAACAATCAATACATATATAACAAGGATTTTTCTTAACTGTGGTATATGGAAAATAAAAAAGATTTATTTTTTATAGTAATGGAAAGATCATATCATTTGACGTATGGAAACAAAGGGGATTAAACAGCAGGTGGTATTTGTTATGGAGAGGAATAATTGAAATAATTAAATCAAAAAACTTAGATCCAAGGGTTCATGATAAAAAAAAAAAATGAATTAAATCATATCAATAGAGTGTTGAAAGTAAAATCCAAATACTTGTATAACGCTTTGATTAAAACCAAAATTGCTTATTCTGTAGCGAAGGATAAATTTCGAGATATCCTGAAATTAGAAGAAAATGATAATTTATGGAAATTTGTGTATTTAATACCTCATGGCTGTGTAAATAATAATAATGTCAAAGAATTACAATACAAAATTCTACATAGATATTTTCCGACTAATGTATTGTTATCAAAGATATATGCTAATATTAGTAATGATTGTACTTTTTGTTCATTAGAAAAAAGAAACTTTGGAACATCTCTTCTTTGAATGTAAATATGTAAAATTAATTTGGCAATATTTGGAAGATCATATAAAAAATGTTATACATACACAAATAGTACTAAGTTTGCCAAATATTTTGTTAGGAATGATGGAAGAGGATATAAATAGATTAGATATGATCAATTGTTTAATTTTACATGGAAAATATTTTATTGCAAAATGTAAATTTATGTACACCATCCCGAATACTAAGAACTTTTATAACTACCTTGTTTACCATAAAAAATATGAAACATTAATGAAAGATTTCTTATTGTAATATTAATTATATATCCCTTTTAGATAACATTTATTATGATATAAGATGAGCATTTTACCAACTCTATAGCATGTGGGTTTGGTCATTCATCTTTGACCTTCAAGATGCCACTTTTAAGCTGGTAATGGGGTCATTCTGATAAGGCCTAATCTGTACTTTAGAGCAAGCCCTTTGATTTAAAAAGAAAAAAAAAAATCGACAGACGCTCCTTCATTAGTCACGAGGCGCTCAAACATACGCATTTTACCCTCTCTATTACATGTGGCGTAGGTCATCTTTGACCTTCAACATGCCGCTTTTTTGCCGGTAATGGGGTCGTTCGATATGGCTTAATCTGTTCTTTAGAGCAAGCCCTTTGATTTAAAAAAAAAAAAAAATCCGGACAGACACTGCTTCATTAGTCACAATGCGCTCAAAGATAGGCATTTTACCCACTCTATTACATGTGGCGTTGGTCATCTTTGACCTTCAAGATGCCGCTTTTTGCCGGTAATGAGGTCGTTCTGATAAGGCCTATTCTGTTATTTAGAGCAATCCCTTTGATTTAAAAGAAAAAAAAATCCGGACAGACACTGCTTCATTAGTCACAATGCGCTCAAAGATAGGCATTTTACCAACTCTATTACATGTGGCGTTGGTCATCTTTGACCTTCAAGATGCCGCTTTTTCGCCGGTAATGGGGTCGTTCCAATAAGGCCTAATCTGTTTTTAGAGTAAGCCCTTTGATTTAAAAAAAAAAAAAAATCCGGACAGACGCTCCTTCATTGGTCACGATGCGCTCAAACATGAGCATTTTACCAACTCTATACCAGTGGGTTTGGTCATTCATCTTTGACCTTCAAGATGCCGCTTTTGCCGGTAATGAGGTCGTTCGATAAGGCCTAATCTGTTCTTTAGCACAAGCCCTTTGATTTAAAAAAGAAAAAAAAAAAAATCCGCACAGACGCTCCTTCATTAGTCACAATGCGCTCAAAGATACGCATTTTACCCTCTCTATTACATGTGGTGTAGGTCATCTTTGACCTTCAAGATGCCGCTTTTGCCGGTAATGGGGTCGTTCCGATATGGCTTAATCAGTTCTTTAGAGCAAGCCCTTTGATTTAAAAAGAAAAAAAAAAATCTGGACAGACACTGCTTCATTAGTCACGATGCGCTCAAAGATAGGCATTTTACCCACTCTATTACATGTGGCGTTGGTCATGTTTGACCTTCAAGATGCCGCTTTTTGCCGGTAATGAGGTCGTTTTGATAAAACCTATTCTGTTTTTTAGAGCAATCCCTTTGATTTAAAAAAAAAAAAAATCGGACAGACGCTCCTTCATTAGTCACAATGCGCTCAAAGATTGGCTATTTACCCTCTCTATTACACGTGTGGAGTAGGTCATCTTTGACCTTCAAGAAGCCGCTTTTCGCCGGTAATGAGGTTGTTCCGATAAGGTCTAATCTGATGATTAGAGCAAGCCCTTTGATTTAAAAATAAAAAAAATCTGGACAGACGTTCCTTCATTAGTCATGAGGCCCTTAAACATACGCCCTTAAACATACGCATTTTACCTTCAAGATGCTCTATTACAGATTTAAAAAAAAAAAAATCCGGACAGACGCTCCTTAGGGTGGCTCATTTTGAGGAAATTTTTTCAAAACTGGGCTCCATGAATTTGTTGGGGTTGCTTAGGACATAAATAGGCCACAAGTGAGTTTTTACAGAATTTGAATAAGTTTTAGGGTTGCCCCACAGCACTTATTCGAAATTTGAAATTTTGCGGGGAAAAAATTTAGCATACAAATTCATACCTGGGCGAACTTTGCACCTATGCAATACATCATATCAAATAATATAGCAATGAATTCGGCTTGAAAAGAGCTTTCATTTGAATACCAACAATACATATTTACTAACATTTAATTGTTTCAGAAGAAAATTGATTTTACTTGTTAATTCTTAACAAAACAGCAATTTTATGTAATTACATATAGAAGATGAGGTAATTTGACTACATAAGCTGATATTGAATCATTCGTAACAAATTTTTTACTTTATTTCAATATACAGAAATAAATACAACTTCACAAAACTGACAACAGTTTAAAATAGTGTAATGAATGATATGTATGTCCATTGTCCAAATTATTATACATTGTTTAGATCTCCTTTTCTCAACTTCGAGATGCGGCCCCTGTGGTCATTCATGACCAAGATAACATTTTCCCCGATGATTCGGATCATTCGTTGCATCGGCTACCTCACCAGCATTTTTTATGGCCCTCTCAGCAGCATCATTTGTGACCTGCAGCTCATCAATCCAAAGCTTCAAGCGGCAGAATTCGTCGTAGTCTGACCAGGTGGCAGGGTGCTCTTTAGCCACACCAGCCCAGGTGTGACAATTGGAGCAAACTCTGCAAATTCTGCTGCTTGAGGCTGCGTTAATCGCAAAAACTCAGCTGCAGCATCAAAAAATGAGTCAGGAGTTAGAGCCAATGAAAACTGAAAGTGGCTGACGAGGAGTTGTCAAGAGCTGATGAACAGGCCTGCATGCTGGCTCACCTGGCTTCCCAAGCGGAAATGGATTTGGCTTATCATGTGCCAGGAGGGTAACGGCCATCATCTGTTTGAGGTCATGACTGACTCTGCTGTCAAACAGCGCCATCATAACCATCTCCTCTGTCAAATACCACTCGTGCCTGCTGAATACAGTTACAGCTTTACGAGAGATTTGGTTGTCGATGCTACGATAACTATGAAGCTCATAGTACAGATTGTAAACATTCAGTGGAGTGTGAGACGGAACTCCAGTGCTCAGAAAATTTCTGCCATATATGGCAAGAACAAACTTCACAAGACGCATGAGAGATCTGAGCTGTGCTGCTGTGATGACAGGAAAGATAGGACTCAGAATAAACATCTTCAAGAGGTAGATGCATTTTCCCATAAAACGGGCATGATGGTAAGCCCCTGGCTTGTACAAAGTGGAACTCTCTAAAGATTTGATCCTCAAATCTCACACGGACTGGCTGAAAAAAGGCAAATCAATCAGCAAATCAATCAATCAGAAATTTAGGGTTTATGGCGATAAAAGGAGGGCTATCATTCATAGCAGTTACATTTAAGATATTTCAAATTTAGATGTTCAGATTGGTGATTTAAGATTACTGACCTCTCCACCTAATACAAAGTTGATGAGCTCGCACAGCTCCCTGTAATCACCACGGGGAAATGTGTTTCTACGTAAGTGAAGCTGTGACCAATCTAATGTCTGGCGAAAGTACCAGTTTTCTTCTCTCGTGTAAGGACCAATTGGATGATAATCTTCTATACCCCAGTCCCACTTTTGAAAGACAGCTGGATCAGGAAACCGGTCATTCAAACCTGTTAATGAATTGCACAAGAGATATTCATGTACTTTGTATTTTAGTTATATAATACACATTTCATAAATTTTGACTTGACATCTTTGTATTTTGAAATATATGTATACCTTTTTGTTCTGTCCAAAAATTCTTAAAGGCCTTGAAGAGGGGTCATCTGGTCCAGTTGACTTGTGCATAACAAGATCATAAACATTTTTTCAGAATCAATTCATCTGTATGATGCTTACATGCAGCCCACATCTGCCTGGTACCTAAGGCATTCTCAATATGTGTCATCCCACCTTCATGGACTCCTGTGTTAGAGCTTGTTGTATCAAAAACTCCACCCCTGATGTCTTTAGGTTCTGTCCATTCACTGGCCTTGCTGAGACAGGAATCAGCAAGGTTTCATCCCGTACCAGTATCTATTGTCGGCGCACCAATGACCATAGGGGGGTGCGTGAGCCAGGTACTGTTAGTATGACAGCATTGACATCCTGATATACTCTGTTGTTTTCTTCTCGCAGCTCCATTACCTTTCCATCCCACTGGATTATCTTCGGCCACCCAGCCCATTTTTTCTTCCAGTTTTCTTTTTGCTTCACTTCTAATCCTTTTTTGTTCTTTTTTTCGTTTTCGTTTGGTGGTGGCTGGACTGGCAACAAAATCCTGAATATTTCCCTCAGAAGTATTTATAAAAAGAGGCAGCCATTCCTAAGTGCTGAGTCGATGTGAGCTTGAATCTGGTTGCCGCTGCTGTTGTCTGAGTAATTATATCTTGCCGGCTAGCCATCAGAGGCTGCAAGTCAGATTTCTCATTTTGCTTCCACTGTTCCCAAGCAGTAATTTTGAAATCAGGATCTCTAGGCATATGACCAATGATTTTGACTTCAGTTGAGTTATCATTGTCATCTGATTTCATCAATGATTCGGTTGAAGTGGCTGCATTGTGCATTGTCAGGAGGCAAGCGCTGCCGAAGCTCATGGTCACCAATAACAGATGAACTCAATGTAGGAGGGGATACCACACTGTTCCCCTGTCCTTCCATTGTTTAGACACATTAGGTGGTGTGGTTGTTGTACTTTTGTGGCTGGCTGCAGCAGCTGCTGCCAACCTTTCCTTTTCTTTCTCTGGTGCTCAGCCCAGCAAGCATCTCTGCCTTCCATACTGCCTTCTTGTGGCACTTTGCACATGCCCTGATACCACAACCAATCTTCTTCCCATTAATATCACACGGGATCCTTTCAGAAGCTGCAGAAGTTTGATGGCGATATGTCAAACAAGGACTCACAATCAACTATGAATTTCTTCAGTGGGTCCTTTGTCTTGGTAAGACGTTGCCAATGGCGCAGCAGATTTCTCAACTTTTCCATGCAGGAGAGGACACTTTTTCTTCAACTACATCTTTTCTTATATGAAGGATGGCCGTTCTATCCCATATTTCAATTATTTCTTGGCTGACTTGGCTGTAAATTTCTTTATTGGTCAGCTTTGGGGAAGAGATTGACAATGCAGATGATCTTTGCATATCTCGAACTCTACATATAATGAGGCGTGTCAATGGCAACTTACTCTTTAGTAGACTGCTGATCGGTTTTTAAATTAATACTTTCAAGAAAGTCATTAATGCCCCCCAGGGATGCAATTTTTGGGATGGAGAAAGCATTGTTAGATAAAATGATAAATCAAGAATATCTACATCAGAAACACTTGTAATCAAAATAATTATAGAAACTGCCGTTTTGTGAGTAAAAATAATAAAAGCATGAGACATAGACTCCACATCAACAACGCATCTACTATATATATACATATTGTATATACAGCTGTGAACAACCTAAGTCACATATTATATTAGAGTAGTGATTCATCTATCTTCAAATTGAAATATGTCATAATGTACCTCTCATCTACAATCTCAAAAGTAAATGTATTGTAATTTGAGGACAGAGATTTTTCGATGTACAGAAGACTTGCATGAAAGACCTTGGTAAAGTTTTGCGGAAATCGGATATTCGGATTTACGGATATTCAGATTTACGGATATTCGGATTCACGGATATTCTTAAATATCTAATGACATATATTCGGTAGTATATATTTTTTGTACAATATATCAATATCAAACAAGAAAAAATGTGACATAAATTATATATATTTTTATTTTATTTCATGTGGGGTTGGTCATCTTTGAACTTCAACATGCCGCGTAATGAGGTCGTTCGATCAAGGCCTATTCTGTTCTTTAGAGCAATC
>JAGTTF010000944.1:0-10100 GCA_019095985.1 Streblospio benedicti | reverse complement strand
GGAATTTTGTTGTGTGTTTTGCTCTGACATGCTCATTGAACAACCTTTCTCCATCGATGTCAAATGCTCCACACCCTTTTCTGGGGCAGACATAGAATCGTATTCCATGTTCCACTTGCCTGTGACGTTTGAGTTCGTTTTTATTCTTACTCTCTATGCCACACTCATAGCACACCAAATGCGCATACATCTTGTGAAATGCCATCCTCTTAACGTCGGTTTTAATCCTTTCAAAGTCTCTCTTGAGCATAGCAAACTGCGCAATTCATCAAACTAATTAATATTCCGCGGGAGTTATCACGTGACAGGCGATTATCGTTTTCAAAGAGGGTTCCTCTTTTCTTAGACGAACCAGTCAAATGTGCATAGTCCATGAGGTAGAAAACTTTTTTGTACATTTCCATTTTTTTTTTCATTTACAACTACTTAAGTTATTGCATGTAAACTGACCAGCAACACACTACAGGGCATAATCCACCAGCTTCATTGGTGGTTTACGAGATCTTCGACTTCTAAGTGACTGGGTGTCTTCCTCCGATTCCATCTGAGGCTTAGGTTTGGGCATGTGTAGGGGTACTGGTTCTGCATCGGTACTTTCTTCCGTAAGACTTAATACATCATTTCCAGTCTGATGATCTGAGGAGCTTATAACACCAGTTGATTCTGAGCAGGAACTAGAGGATCTCCACTGTTCTGGAATAACTCCAAGATGAGGTTTGAGATGATCTATGTGTACCATCAAGGGAGAATCTCCTGGGGTCAGCTTGATTTGGCAGTTGACTTCGGTTGGACAGCTTATCACTTTGTACACCCCTAGTCATCCTCTCCCAAGTTTCTGGTTGGCCAATGGTGGATAACATCTCCATACATATTGACCAGGAAAGTAGGATGCTTGTCGACAGGCCTTTTGGCATACCTCAGCCTTGGTCATGGGCACGATGGCTGCTGAACCAAGGAGAGCCCCTGCCACAGTCTGAGGGCTCTCAGCGCTCCACGTCTCAGCTACTCTAACAAAACACATACACACACATAAAAATCGATACATTATGGGTTGGTCAGCTATGATTATATACATATCTACAAAACTCTGGCCTACCTGTCTCTACTTGGATGGGTCCATCCCCCACCCCTAAAACTGACACAGAGACCCACCAGAATTAATTTATTTATTTCTTTTTTTGTTCATTTGAAATATTATACATTCTTTTTATTTTATTTGTTTTTAAATAGAACACAACATCCTTATCAGTTCCTCTTATGCTGAAATGGAACTGCCAAATCTTTCCATATTTGAGGAAAAGTTGTCAAACAGATTGATACTATTACCAATAGAAGACACGCTTTCGCTTGAGGATAGAATTAGATATTCTTTATTCAGATGAATAACCATTCTCCTCTTTGAAATCTGGTAAAGCATTATTTGTGGAGTAGTTCACGTCATGATCAGGACAATTCACACCATTTGTGACATTGGGATCCGGTTCTAGAAGGCACACTACAGTCTTTGTAGAATCTTGTCCACTGCCATTCAGCATGAAATTAATGGCTTTCATTCTTGTAGATGTTGGCATGCCACCTACAATCAAAGTTCTCCTTGACCGCCTCAAGGTGTTATCATTTTTCCTAAATTTATTGGATAAGCCACTTATAGCATTTGATTTTTGAGCCAAATCCAATGTTAAAAATTTGGAGGCAAGCTTTGAAAGATCATAGTGAAATTGTCTACGAAGATTGACTTGTCTTGTATAATGGAACAATCATTTCTCAATTTCTTCAACTTGGTCTTCAAAGATTCCAACTCACCTTTCAATTCTTCTGTCACGTTCATTTTTTGTAACTTCACCCTCATGGGAAAATATTGTTTTGAAACACTTGATACCTTCTATATTAACCCATTCATATTCACAATTGTCACCTTCCATATTAATCCAACAGTGTTAGAAGTTTTACTACTTTGTATACTATTAAGTCAGATTAGTCGGAATAGGAAAGTGTGATTTTTTAATGTGAAAAGCTTTATGCATGTATGATTTGATTAGAAAAAATCAACTGATTCCACAAAATACTAAATTTTCCTCGCTCTTTACTCCTTGAAAGTGCGTACTATCACTGTGCGGTTTCAAATGATCTTCGTATTCACGCAACGCTTTTCTGAAGTCAGCTAACGAATGCTCCTTTTCGCTCGAGTCACATATACTTCAAACAGTTTGTATGTCTCTGGTAGTCCCTTCAGCAACCAGTTCAAATAGTGTGAAAGTCAATGACGTGCTTATAGGCAGGTTGAAACATAGTCCGTGGGTGATTCCGCCGGCTTTTTACAAAATGTAATGTAATTCTCAAAGGTCGGTTGTTAAGGTTTAATTGAAAAAATGTCTATATTTACCTTGTGCAATCGATGCAATGGACTTGCACATTTTTATTGTTGTGTTGTTTTTGTCAGCGAAAAAGTCGTAATATTCTCTCTGGGTTGATTGTTTGTGACACATGAACTTAGCCAGGAGGTTCATGTCTGCTCCTTTTTGATGCAACTGAAAGCACAACATTTTTATCAGGTATTTGGAAATGAATGAATGGTTCAGTATTTTAAAACTAGTTAAATCAATGATGCCTGGCGTTATCTTCAAAAACTACGAAGTCCAGGCTTTCATTACTGTCAAGTCATATTTGGGTGATAGGACCTGAGAAATTAGTCCAATAAGAAATTTCTGCACCCTCTGTATAAACAATTGCAACTTAATTAACATTGTTATCCTGAGTGATTTGAAAATAGCCATTTTCTTCAATGATTTTATGAACTTACAAAAGAATTACCATTGTTACTATTGATTTTCTTAGAAGGGAAAATGTTATTTTCCCTTCATATCCGATCTGCTTAAATTCCCCTTCGACAATCCAATAACTGTGGTTGAATTGGCCATCTGAAAATAAAAAAGTATTTATATGAATGCAGGTTTATTACAATGGTTCAAACAATTATGATGGGTTTAGGGATAAAACAGCTAAAAGCTTAACTCAACATGATAAAAAATACTTTTTGTTGGATGCACCAGTTTCAAGACTTGTTACAGTAAAATCATGTGCATAGTAGTTAAGAATGTACATTTCATACGATTGGTAAACTGGCCACATAAAGTGAACACTTCAAATCATTTCCATCTGACTGACTCAGACTGACAAAGCCCACGCTCAGCAACACAGCTAATGAATTCAACTGTTCAGTGTCACGTTTTACTGTGGCTAAACCTACATATTGCACTGGCTTAGATCTAGTCAAAACTGAGATTATTTAGCAGACAAGCGGTGTCATAAAACCATGGAATCATTTAAATACTCGGTAACTCTCAAGTGTCACATACAATAGAATATTATTACTCTGAGTGGCCGTAAGTGACTTTATCATTTTTGCATATTGCTAGCTGCAGCAGGTAGCGGCACATGCATGCTCAAATGCATGTCAAGTTTTGTCGAGAAATCATGCGTTATTTAGGTCAAATTGTCCAACAAAGAGATAAACTGCATGTTGGCGTGATTCTAGGAGTACAGCTATATAAGTTGTCATGTATATTGGATGATGGTTATGGAACTTACCTTGAAATAAACAGCAAACAATGTAGCTCACATCATAAAAGTCTAACGACGCCATGAATTTATAATTAGCTGCCTGGTTCACGCAAATTGTGCATAAATCAATACAGTAGAATAGTCGTGTTTCAAGGTGCGGCTCGCTCGTAAACCAGCAAGAACTTCAAACCAATCAAATTCAATGCAAATCAGGCCACAAAAGTAAAGGTTGCGATTCACATTTTCCTATTCACATTTTCCGAGTAAGCAAATTAAGTTTGTTACTTCGGGCGGTGTTTTCAAAACTTTTTTTTACTCTTATATATCTTTAGGGCGGTGTTTTTGGTATTATCTTTTACTGAAAGTCAGAAAAACTTTTTAGGTCGGGCATAAAAATGAGGTTCGGGCGGAAACCGGAAACAGATGTATTATTTTGGTTCGCCTTACTTGAAAACATTCTTTTGTAGTCTACTTTAATTCAAAAACATGACATTCATGTATGTAGATATCTTTAGTAAATAAAGACACTTGTAAAAATTTCAGAATTTACAGTACTTGCAAATATTTTATCTAATAAAGTTCACTTCAAAGACATTACTTTTCTCCTTTCAACATTATTAGTAAACGTAGTTAACTTCATGGAAATTTGGTTTAAAAATTTATTTTTAATTTTAATGCTTTCATATGTGAATTACAATGCCTTAAAAAATTTTTTATTTTGTTTTAATAAAAGATGAGTTTAAGTCAAAAACACATTTTAAATGCTAAAATTATTCTTTATTGTTATGTAAAAAATACAACATACTTTAAACTTCATACATCCTACACACAAAATGTTTTGTGAAATACAATGAAGAATATATCATAATAAAACATCTTATCAAAACATGCAAGCCATATGAAACATGATTTCAAACGTCAGTGATTACACAACAAAGACACAAACATTTTCAAAACCTTTACAAAATTACACACATAACAATAAAGAGAAATAATCACAATAGTCCAGATCACTATTACCAGAACATGCAACCCACTCAATAAATGATTTGAAAACATTTTTTAAGTAACACACATTACAATCAAAAGTCCACACCACTATTCAAAGTCCTCTGTCCATCCTCCTTCTGAGAGTCAGTGGATTGACGGTTAGAACTAGTATTAGGAGGCACAAATCCAACAGCCTCCGGTGTCTTTGTGTAGTCACTGAGGTTGAAGCTGCCGTCACCTATGGAACCAGCGATGGCATGAGAGAGCAGTGTGGTCAGACTGTTGTCTTGTGATGGAGGAGTCTGCTGTGGAGTCTGCTGATGACGTTGCTGAGGAGTCTGGTGCTGCTGCTGCTGCTGCTGCTGCTGCTGCTGCTGCTGCTGCTGCTGCTGCTGCTGCTGCTGCTGACTGTGTATGGTGGTTGGCTGTTGATGCTCCTGACGAGATGTGGCAAAGCTTGTATGAACTTGGTAAGATGGGGCTTGAAATTGGGGCTGCACTGGCGGCTCAAACGTACGGTAGCTTGGTTGAAAGCTGGGTGGCACTTGTGGTCCAAAGGCAGGTGGGGCTGACTGCGGTCTAGGGCCTGTGGGCGGTGGGATGGGCATGGAATGTAAGACTTCAGCGGGCATAACCAGGCTTGTGATGATGGGGACTAGTTCCCAGAATCTTTCGTCAGACATCAGCCTCAAGCGGTCCCAAAAAAAACTCATGAACTGGTGTCTCTCATCGGGGACAGGACGACACTTGGCTTGAAGTGATTCAATGATTCTGTTGGAGGAGATCACAGCAGCTGCCAGATGGTCTTCAGCGATGGCGTCTTTCCTGTCATCTCTCTTCTTCTGAGACTTCCTCGGAAGGTTGAGACGGGAAAATGTGGCTGTGGAGGTTGGCTCATCGACTGCAAGAGTTGCTTCATGCTCGAGGGTCTCCAGGTCGATGCCACCTTCAACTGGTGAGGGTTCAAAACTTGCAAGGGGGGGCCTCCAAGTCAGCTTCCTCAGCTTCATCGCTCTCCAGCTCTGGACGGTGTACTGTTGCAGGACGAGAGCGGGGCACTTTGAGGATTGGGTTGGAGTGGGCACCATCCTGGAGGCTCTCTTCTACTTTCAGGTAGGACAGTTGTTCCACCAGCCACTCTCTCGATCTGTTCTTTTTTTCGCAGCTTTGGATCCAGACTTGCCCTTGACGACCTTCCGGTGCCAATCACGCAGACACTTGTACCATTTGAAGAGTTCGCCCACTGGGTCTTTCACTGTCAAGCCTAATTGTGTTGCAAGGACCCCCATCAACTCAGTGCGCCGCTTGTAAGAATTGGAACCACGCCTCCAGACGCCTGAATGTGTGCGGATGAAGTCCATGGCTTCCTGCTCCTGCTCCGGAGTCAACTCGATGAGGGGTTCCTTCTTGGCTCGCTTTTTCATAGGTGACTTGCCCTTGCCCTTGCCCTTGCCCTTGCCTTTGCCCTTGCCAGTGTGTACCAGAGGCTGTGGATTAGGAGAGTCGCTGTCGGATTCTGCCACCAATACACGTTCTGGAAAACAATATTCAAATATTAAAGTACAAAAACATTATACATGTTCCAAAACACTTGGAACAAGTGGTAATGATTTTTTTTAATTTTGAATCCTTACATGTGATGATACAGTACTGACAGGATTGAGTGATATTATAATAAGAGTTTACCGTAAACTTGTCACGTTGTTTTCAAATTTAAATTAACTGATTTTCACTTACTCAGTGCTCCATCAATGCCTTGTCTTAGTTACAGGCAGATTGTCATCTGACTCTGAAGTAGACATTTTATGTTTGGTGCCTTCTCGACATCTATATTCTTTAATATGTCATTGACGACATCCTCTTTT
Source organism: Streblospio benedicti (assembly GCA_019095985.1). Classification (NCBI taxonomy): domain Eukaryota; kingdom Metazoa; phylum Annelida; class Polychaeta; order Spionida; family Spionidae; genus Streblospio; species Streblospio benedicti. Next base: position 3,684 of record JAGTTF010000944.1, on the reverse strand, counting down.
GCACTAACACCTACTTCATCGTCAGCGATACATGTTGGTATCTTGCTCTTTGCCTCTATTTCTATGAAGATGTTTCAAATTTGCACTATGAATGATCATGCAGGTGCACATTAATTCGGCAATTACCAGTACCTTCTTTTTTTAATGCTGACTTTTGTTGGTAACTAGCCCGTCTGCAAGGAATGCAGCTTGAGTGTGCACTTCCGGCTATCACATATCCAACACATTTTTTGTATACTTTTTTACTGTTTCATCATTCACTGTCAGTATGCCATTGCAAGTTACACATGTCATTATAATTCTCAAAGCATACATTAAAGCAGTTTTTGTTTTTAATACAGTGGGAATGTTGAGTTTCTTTCATAAACTTTGCTTAGGATGCGGCTTAATGTTCTACCACTGAAGTGTTAAATAGATTGAAGTTCTTTCATAAACTTTGCTTAGGGGGTGTCATGTTGGTGCTTTGTCAGAATTTATATCTTACAATATCCTCCCCATCTCCATCCTCCTGCTCTATGTCGGCGCCGACTTCAAGTAGCCACAGTGCAGGTCGTGCTGTAATGACAGGCCAGTATGAGCGCCGTGGTTCTCAACCTAATCTCTCTAGGACCTCTTTGTCATCAGATTTCACTGGTGCCACAAAGCCTAATTTAAATTAAGTTTTTTTTTGTACTTGCTGCCATTATGTGTTTTCAGGTGCCTTTTCAAATCAGCAGTTGCCACAAAGCCTTTGCCACTAACCTCACAGCAGTGAGTGTTCTCGTGCTCTGGTTCTCAACTTAACCTCTCTAGGACGTCTTTGTCATCAGATTTCACTGAAAACTTGACACAATCAGACAGCACTTAGTTGAACAATAAGCTTGTTTCTGCTTTCCCAACCAGCCATAGCCATGGATTGTTGTTTCTTTGATGGACATTCTATTGTGCGGCCCTCTGACAAGGAAGTAACTATTTTCTAGCTCACTCATCAGCCTTGCATGACAGCATGTCATGCCTTGTACCTTGGCTGCAAATGTAGCACTATCAGGGTGCTTGCTAGCTAGAAATTGAAGGGTTTTCTAGGTCTTACATGGACAACTGTATTATGTGGCTTTCACAGAGTGGTAAATTGTTATATGAACAAACTTGCCAACCATAAACGCACAAGTAATTGGATGTATATCATTGAGACATACTACATCCTTATCAGTTCCTCTTATCCTGTAATGGAACTGCCAAATCTTTCCATATTTGAGGAAAAGTTGTCAAACAGATTGATACTAGTACCAATAGAACATTTGATTATGTTATATGGGCTAATCTTATATTCTTTCACTTAACATTACTTCCCTGACCTCTGGTCATTTCTTCAACATTACAAATCTGATCTGGTGTTACATTGCTAACAAAATTTTCCTGCAAAAACTTGTCCTCTGGAGTTGCAGCCATGTAATCATGGTCATGACACAATGCATGCATGTTTGCTGGAGGAAATAACTGCAAAACTGGCATTGCTGGCTGAGATGCATTCATACAAACAGTTGTAAAGTGCTTTTGATTGGAAACATGATTCCTCATGTGTTCTGGTCGGGGATCATAGATTAATGAACCAGGTGAATTTTTGCTGCGCAGTGCCTGCAGATCGTCACATTTAAGGGGGCTACCTTTAAAAGATTGGCTCTTGTGAAATTTTTGAAGTACCTGTGTGCATGTCAATTCAGTCAGAACTCAGAATGTCTTTTGATTGTTTGAAGCAAGCAAGTCCGTATAACACTGAAGAGACATGCGAAGAGACATGCGAATCCATAGTTTATATTTTCACCTAGGAGCTGTGACTCCATCTGACCCTGAGATGTGTTTGCTGTTGAAGATATGCTTGCGAAAGATTTGATGGTGAGAACGGAATGATTGCTTTAACTGTGTCATTGATCACTGTCTTCTTAGTAACTCATCTCGCTCTTCAGTTTGCCACCACCTAATGCTATGGTACATGTTTCTTTTATTGTTCTCCAGCTCTTCCAGTCGACTAGAGAACAAATTATTTGTAACGTTCACAGTTTGAAGCCTGTGAACGTGTTGTAGTGCGCTATGTAATCAGTTTGAAAGTAGCAAAAATGTTATATATAATCTCACAATATAAACCTGAGAGGCATTCTCAACGGTCAATTTTCCAAATACACATTCATTGTCAAATCGGAAACATTTGTACTGTGCGTGGTTATATTAAAAACTTGGCTTGCATTGTTAAAGACAGCAGATGTAAGAAGAAAAAAAGCCCATGAACGTCTTGCAGTGTGTGCTGTTATCATTTTGACGACACCCACTACAGAACACCCACATGGCACGATCGCCGACATCGTGCTAGTGAGGTGAATCTCATTCGTGTTTACATTTTACAATGTTAAGATGTGGAGCCACTGGATTTACCTCTGAAATTGACCCCATTCATAGGAGTCAATCCAGTGTTGCCAAACAATTTTTTTTTCCTGTCTTTGATCATGGTTCGTGAGAATTTTTTATCCTTGTCGTTATTGCCACTGATGTAGACAGAATTGCAAATTTTTTTGATGACATGAGAGGGATCCGGAATAACCGTTACCTTTTGCGGTTGGTTGGTATTCATCCTCGTCTCTTACCGCCTGATTCCACCTGCGCTCGATGGCCGATCCATCCCACGACCCCGTAGATGTCTACTATTTCTTGTGCCATTATTCTGTAACCAAAAGAAAATAGCTATCTGATTTGGGCTGGATTATTTGTTCTCCACCCCGTAAAGAAAATTTCCTCTGGATGTAATGATTTACCCTATAACTATTTACTAATCATCTTAATGAGCAAATAATCCTTGAGGAGTTATTAAAATACTTCTATTTTATGTTACCTTGTCTTATCTTTCTCTGCTGTTCACTTATTCCAAAAACACAAACTTTACATTTACATTTCTTTATTTTACATGTTTCAAGTCAATAGACTCCTTTTCAAATTTGTTAATGCTTACATTACCATGATAGTACTAAATAGACCACCATATACAAAATATTAAGAGCTATTCAGAAATATGACAACATTAAAAGTATCACTTTTGATTAAAATACAACAATATTAAAACTTGTACCATTTTCTTCATAAAGGATTATCAATTATGCATCAATATATTATATTACAATAAAACAACACTAATAGGTTACATATTACTATACTGTGCCATACTGCACCCATTATCCATATCAGAGCACTAATTTCCCTTACTTCTATTATACATCTAATTCAAATTTAAATTTAATTCTAATTCGTCTAAAATGTCTGTAAACCCCACCCTTCTTATTGCTGGTTTATAATGATCTAATTTAGAGTTTATTACTACATCTGCTTTCATCCCAAGTATTTCAACACCCTCCCGGACTTGTCTCTCTAATGGTTTTGCAAAATTGTTAACTATTTAAAATCCGAATTTGACCTCTTCCCCCATCCCCATGTTTTTTCAATAATGTGCTTTGCAAAAAGCTGTTTTTGTTTTTGCTCTGGACAGGGTTTTTGTATGGCCTGAGGTGCTGTTGACCTCTTACATAATGTTGACCTACTTATCTCACCAATATATATGCTCTTGACCCCTTCTCTGCACATGCCTTACCTTGATAAGTGAGAATGCTAAGGAACCTTGGATATACAGCCCCTTCTTTGTTACAGTTCCCTTTTCTCCAAACG
>JAGTTF010000942.1:0-10588 GCA_019095985.1 Streblospio benedicti | reverse complement strand
CTAATCTGAATTTCAGATATTTGTATCATATTATATTATATAACATGGGGTTTTGGCATTATAATTTGTTTTAATCTATGGACAACATAAATATAGCGTCTTAATGATTTGAATCGAGCGGTTTCAAAATGTGGGATTCTGCTGTCCTTAAACAAGTACACGGATCAGGTGTGGTATATTGGAAAATGTACTACGTCTGTTTTCGGCTCTCCATCAATCAGTGTGCATCACTGAGAAGTGTGTCAGATCAAAGTGGTATAATGTATAATTGATGTTACAAAACTGTTCCAGTTTATCCCTAAACTATCTGAGGATAGCTCACAAGTAAGATATTGAACCAATCAAATTGCCAAGCAACAAAATTTATATAGAGTCATAAAAGATCCAGTGCAGGTGTGAAAAAAGACTGACAATATATGAACAACCTGCTACCTGCAATTGGTGATTATAATTTATCCTTCTCTGGATTACATTTTTCAATTTAAGGGTACTATGAAGTCTTTAAGGGAAAAATATTCTATTTTCAGCTTTTTAATATTTATTATCCTGTAAACTATGAAGAACAACATGTTTTGAAGTGAACCTTTTATCTTCAATAGTTTTTCTTATATGATACATTTTATAAGACCAACCCTATCAATGTAAAACAATTTTCCCAAAACTATTTTGCAGTGGATGAATTTTAAGGTTATAACCGCTAGAAATTAAATTTTCACAACCATATATATATTTCAAGATGTATGCATTCTTGAAAAAAGAACTAACATTTTGATTTTTTTATTTCGTTTATGAATTATGATTTTTTTTTATATGATTTGCAAGAAAATTATAAAATAGCAAACTTAAAATCAATGTAAAATTGATTAAGAGAAACTATTTAAAAATTGAGGCAAGGTTTTCTAGATAAATATACAAATTTTGTAACTGAATAGTGATTTTGGTCATTTCGATGTTTTACTATCAGTTATATGCTTCACAGACAAAGTTGTGATTTTTCCATTAATTGCTTTATAAAAAAATTTTCATCAATCTGTACAATTCAAAACATGTTGTGTCATTAGATTAGATAATTATCTACAAAATAAGGTGTAATTTGTAAGAATTGAAGCAATAATGAGTGAGAAAATCAAAGTTTAATAAAATCCTAAGAAAAGAGTTCATAGTCCCCTTAAGGAAACAGGAACAATATTGAACCATCTTGTTTATCATCCCATCAAAAAACAATATGGCATTAAATACAAATATACACTATCAACCGTATACACACAAAATGTGCATCACTTCCTACTTGTCTTTCAATCTGCACAGGGTCTTGTAGGAACATGACGCAATCCCATTCACCAAATAATACACACTGTTCTGGCTTAGAATGTCTTGAAACAATTTACAGAATCTGAGATGCACAAAACCCTTTTTTCACCATTTCCTCCATTCACAATGTCCTCTACTCAGACTGTCCTCTCTTCACAATGTCCTCTGCCTGTGGTCTCAGCTTGGCCTCATCGACCAGTTTGCCAGGAAGTCCAAGTCCCTTGTAAGCCTCATCAGACTTGACAGGCATGTGACTCCTGATGGTCGCGATGCACAGAGCTTTGAGAGAACGTGGCAAAGGCTCTTCTGGTTGTGAGGAGTCTAACATAGAAGGGTCTGCACCGTTCTGTAGTAATATTGGCACCAACTCCCATCTGTTCCTTCTCACTGCCTCATGGAGCGCCTGTGTTACCATCTTTATCCTGCATGTTGATGTTGTGAGGAGAAATCAGCCGGGTAATGATGTCTGCTGGGGCACCATGAATTGCAGCCCAGTGTAATGGGGTTTGATTCTCACAACCACACAGGTTGACATCCGCCCGTGCTGCAGTAGAACTGGCACCAGCTCCCATCTGTTCTGTTTTATAATAAGGTTGAGTGCTGCGTTTCTGCTCCGATTCATCATATTGATGTTGTGAGAAGAAATCAGCTGGGTGATGATGTCTGCTGGGGCATCATTATATACAGCCAAATGTAATGGGGTTTGATTCGGTCATTACACAGGTTGACATCAGGCCCGTGCTGAAGTAGAACTGGCACCAGATCCCATCTTTTTCATTTTCAACGCCTTGTGGAGCGCTGTGTCTCCATGTTTATCCTGCATGTTAATGTTGTGAGGAGAAATCAGCAGGGTGATGATGTCTGCTGGGGCATTATATTCATTCCTTTGTAGCCCAATGTAATGGGGTTTGATTTATGTCATCTTTGATGTTTACATCAGCCCCATGCTGCAGTAGAATTGGCACCAGCTTCCATTTTTTTTCTTACTCACCGCCTTTGGTGGAGCGCGCTGTGAAACCATCGATAAACTGCATTTGATGTTGCGTGGAGAAATCAGCCGGGTGATGATGTCTGCTTTCGGGCACCATGATGTGCAGCCCAATGTAATGGAGTTTGATTCATGTACCCATGTTGACATCCGCCCCGTGCTGCAGTAGAACTGGCACCAGCTCCCATCTTTTTTCTCTCTCACAGCCCAATTGAGCACTGTGTCACCATTTTTATCCCCCATGTTGATGTTGTGAGGAGAAATCAGCCCGGTGATGATGTTTTCTGGGGCACCATGATGATACAGGGGCAAATAATTGTAATGGGGTTTCATACCGATGATTCTCCAGGTTGACATCAGCTCCATGCTGCAGTAGAACTGGCACCAGCTCCCATCTTTTCTCTTTCAACACCTTAAAGAGCACTGTGTCTCCATCTTCATCCTGCATGTTGATGTTGTGAGGAGAAATCAGCTGGGTGATGATGTCTGCTGGGGCACCAAGTTGTGCAGCCCAATGTAATGGGGTTTGATTACTATCATTACCCAGGTTGACATCTGCCCCGTGCTGCAGCAGAACTGGCACCAGATCCCATCTTTTCTCTTTCACCGCCTTATGGAGCTCTGTGTTACCATCGTCTTCCTGCATATGAATGGGATTTAAATATGTAAAACTGCGCTTGAAAGAAATAGGGTGGGAATTTGAAGGATGGCTTGGAAAAGAAAGGCTGGTAAAACAGATTTTTCTCCCCTCTCTTGTCCCTTTAGAATTGATTAGAATTCAGTGCATGCAAGTTGGGAAGCATTTAACTCTAACTTAACCGTAACTCACATCATGAATATATACTTTTTGCATTAGTTTTTGTTTAATATTAACCACTGAAGACGATCATCAAAGCTAATACCTGCCTCATCAACTGCTCTATACCAGTTCTTAAAGGTTGAACACCGATTTGCAACAGCAATATCACCATTTTTTATTATTTGATTCTCGACCTTCTTACTGAAAGTTGTTTGTGCAAATGCATTGCTTTGCCTGTCTCAAAGTTCTTAAGCAATTTGAATTGAAAGTACTGTACCATTCTCTTTTGCCTTCATTGCTACGTTCCACCAGGCTTGTGGATTAATTCCCATTTTTCAGTAGTAGAGCATTTGGAACGATTGTTAAAAAATAGATGGTGTGGATCAATTATCATCATCACCATTTCATCCTCAATGATGGATGGTTGGGCATACCTTTTAAGATTTACAGTTTTCCCACTATCAGTTTCCACACAACATTGGTTGTTGAATTTGTTGTCACTCATCCATTTATTAAATTCCTCATTAAAATGCATTTGACGATATGTAACATTGATATCAATGATGGGCCATTTTTTATGTGACTGGAGGTAGTGGTGGCAAGTGGCTTAGGACTTTTCACAGATTTTGATTCCACTACACTGCTATCACCATACAATTTACTAACTTCATTTGCAAGTTCAAACTTCAACATTTTCTTGAAAGACTTAATATCCTTTGTCAATCCAAGTATACATTTCAGCTCTTGAACATTGAATGATTTCATGATACTTGTTGCATCCTAGAGACAGTTTGATGTCATTGTTTTCTACCATACTCCATTCATCAAATCCTGATGCAATTAATGCTATCAAAATTTCTTCAGAACCCATTGACATTGTGTTAGATTGTATAGAAACGTAATAAATGGTACAAAATCAGCGAATATAAGTGGAAGTTACTGGCCACATTTGTTTCTGCATCACTCGAGTTACTCCATCAAAGTTGGGAGTTACCCAAATCATTCCATATTTCTATTTTGGTTAAATTGCTGCCTATGTACTGATTACTGAATAAGCTGTCCGATTCACATTTATTGTTGAATTAGATATTATTAACTTAGCATAACTACTACCTACAAATACTGTCTAAATATGTAGAAATAAGAGAAAACATGTGTTTACCTCTTCCTTCCTCCTCCATCTTGATAGGGTAACTCTCGGATAGTCCATAAAATTGGCATACACTATTTCGTCTGCCAAAAGAAAATTGTTGCTTAAAAGCATTCAGATAGAAAGAATAACATTGTCTACTTTATCCTTTCAGTTTTATACGAGACTTACATGAATATAAATGCCTGAGAACAAATGGTCTGCAAAATCAACAATTGCACAACATGGCAAAATTTGTTGAAAATTACTTTAGGAGATAAAACCCTAGTTTATATTCTTACAAAAATCTGAAAACATGAATAAATGCTGTGGTATTACCTTTGCTCGCTGCGCAGCCATCTGTTGCCCAGAGATGTGGCCCAATCAATACAAGTATGTGAAATGTCTCAATCATTGAAGTAACACATTTTTGTCAATAAACTTCTTCGATCTGTTGTATTCGATTGCATGATTGAGTTTGCATTTACTTTTCAATCTCTCCGTATTGAAAACATGATTTAATTGCATTATTTAATTATATTTTGTTAAATATTCGTATTTACAATTTTATGTTGTTTAAAGTACTTCACTTAAAATGCATGAATTTATCATATTTTCCTGTTTCTATGTGATTTCTACAGGTCAGATCAACGTTAGTTTTTTTTAGATAAATACGGACATGCTGTCAATTTATAATATAAGAGGACCACTATTTCAATCACTTTGATGTAAAAATGTAATTATTCAATTCTATTCTGCTATGGATAATACCCAAAAACATGCATAACAGTTTTCGAGATGAATAGTCTCTGTCTTAAAGCAGAATGTTCTATAACGTTCTATAATCACATCATAATTGACCTATGACCTTTCCTTCAAGGTCAAACAAGTACCAGTATATTTGGGAAAAACAAGATAAATGAAGCAAAACTGGGACGTTTTGAGGAGTTAGAATTTTCACCATGAAATATTGAAATAAATAAGTTAAGAAAAAGTTTCTTATGGTACATATTTTATTTTTTCATTGTAAATTTTCGTGCTTTTAGCTTTTCATCGTACTTAAAAATGAGTTTCGACTATTTCTAAATTTCCATTCACTCCGTCCAAGTATGACACAAACGTATCCAACTACACAACTGCATAAAAGGAGACAGCTGACTCATTACAAAACGGAAAGCTACATTTTCTAGCTACATGCTTGGGATGATAGTATTATTCTGGTCTCACAACCTTGGGGTCATGAGTTTGCCACTTCATATAGTCAAAAGAAGCTGTGTCTTCAGCTATATCAATACAGTGGTAGGAGCTTGCTTGGAAGAACAGTGAGAGTAAAATTGAATTCATAAGCAAACTTGGGAAAATATATATATACAGTTATTCATACACTATTTCTAAATTTCCATTCACTCTGTCCAAGTTCAATACAAACAAACAAAGTGACTAGAGACACAGTTGACTCAAATTACAAAGTGTGTATCGACTTTAGTGCAAAAAAAGTTCTCGTTCTTGCACAAACTCTATATCTGTATGACAAATTATTCAGAATTGCTGCTCGTCAAAAGGACAAGATTCTAAAAATTAGCTCTCGTCCTCCATGGTTAATACAGTTGTAGTTATTACACCTTTAAAGATACCACACTTTCTTGTTACCTAAAACACAAGGTCACGTGATAGTTGTTAATCGAATGATTTTCGCCAGACGCACCGTGCGTACCTATCTCTACACTTGTGGTATCTTTGTCTGTACTCGTTTACTAATGCTCACTCGTGCAGGCAAAGATATCACACGTGACACATTGTACCATAATAGGTTATATACGAGTGGAGTGGAGATATCAGCCAATATCTTACTGAGTTGTTTTGATAACAGTACGAGTGAGCGGAGCGAACGAGTGCTGTTATCGAAACCACAAGGTGAGATATTGGCTTATATCTCCACTCCACGAGTATAATTACCTTTTTTCCCCACGTATATACTCGGCTACAAGGCATAGAAACCACTTAAAACTATCCAATTTCTATCCAAGAACAAAAGAAAGTACTTCAGTTGAGTTCAGTTAAGGTCAAGGTACTGAACATCTTAACACCAAATATGTAGGATTTATGCTGTGGCCCTTTCTCCGATGGAATGGAATCTTCAATTATGTTAATGAGCAAAATACCTTACGCTGATTGCGTGATCAGTTTTCTTGTCCACCCTCAGCACAAAGTTATGCTCAGTAAAATATCAGAGTATAACACTAGTATTGGATATTTTTGTGGCAATTTTATTATCAATGCTGCCATCTGGTGTTTAAAAAGAATAACTTTACAATTTTATGAATGAATCTTTAGTAAAGTGTAGTAAAGCAGTCCCCTTTACATTATAATTATCATAATTTATGCAAAGATTGGCGTATGAAATTATGAAGAGATCAGAAAATATGCTACGGCCTTGCCATTCATAAACACAGTCAGGAGTGGGAGAATTGCCCGTATGTCCCACCTGTCCTGGTGTGTGTGCAATATTTATATCACTTAAATATTTCATTGTTTTCATATTTGTTTGGCGTCACGTTTATCTATTAATATTAAGGTGACAAATAAGTCCAGTAGAGCTGGGTATTTCATTATACAGCTATTTATGTATTTGTAAATGTAAAATGCTTGTCAGTATAATAAATGAAAATAAAAATCAATTAAATCTCGAGGAATAGCGCGGTGTCTCCTCCCATTGGGATGGGCCATTCGATAGATGTTGTCAGCACCTGCTGATCTCTTTAATCCTGGTGCTGTTGTTTTGATTCATGTTCTGTATTATATATGTTATATTGAAAACAGTCCTGTTTGGCAATTTAAGTTTCTCCATTTTGCATTACATTCTGAAGATGACCGCAAGGTTGAAAATATTTAATTAAAATGTGAATAAAAAAGTTGCTGGTTCTTTGATTTATAACATAATAATTTTGTGTTGCTGTAGAGCCTCGGGTGACCATGAGGAGGAGCTGGAACCGTCGCTGGAGGACGAAATCCGCCGCCTAGCAACCATCAAAATGTCGTCTGCCAAGCTGAAGGCATGATGGAGGACGCGAACAACCTCAAAGTAGGTTAAACTTAGCTAAAGTAGGTCACACTCTTAGCTAGCCTGGTTCTGGATCTGGATCTGGATAGATAATTCACAAAATTAGGTCTCACTGTCAGGTAACTGAATGTGTCTTTTGCCTAGTAAACATCAAACATCATAGTAGTTCCCGGGTTAAGACTGTTCCAGGGATTTTTTCTTAAAACTGTTGATTTCCATTCTATAGTAAACGCAGTTCAAACTTCATTTCTCTGGAAAAATCTTTCAATTTGTATTTCGGTTCTACTTAAGTCATGGTCGCTTGGCAAATAGAATGATTATTTATGACTATAAATCACTACAGACATGTTTTTAGAATGAAGAATCATCTCAGATTAATGTACTTGTGATTGCTCAATATGATTTTTTTGTGAGAAAATTTTATGACAATGACTGATTTAAAAAGATATGCATATATATCTTGTGCTATGAATGTTTCTTCAGCACAAATGACATGGAATAAAGTACTACCTAATACTACAATGTAGAAATACATACATATTTTAAATGCAATTAAACTGCTTTATATACGGAATTAAAAGAATACAAAGTAGAAATCAAATATAATGTAGATCATACAATATCTTCTGATCATATGTCATAATCAAATGAAATATTTATATATGAGTTTCCCAGTACTTGCGGATACATTTTAAACTTCTCTCTCTGTCAAAGGGTTTTAGCAAGCATATTTCTACTAATGATAGATAGAGCTGAAGACAGGTTTTACAACCCCATAAGCTTCCATTTGACTATATCAAGTAGCCTGGCCTTTCGAACTCACGAGACAATGGTTCAGTTAAATGCTTGGGATGATGGTATTATTCTGGTCTCACAACCTTTATATAGTCAAATGAGTTTGAGTCCCGTCAGAGCCACTTTATATAGTCAAATGGAAGCTTAGGGTTGTAAAACCTGTCTTCAGCTATATCTATCGTTGGTAGAAAATATGTTAGCTGAAAAGGCGTGAGAGAGAGAGAAGTTTACAAATGAAATGTCATTTTATGACCCTATTCCCGTCTGCTGTAGGTTGTGGGTCTCCTCACCAACAACCAGTTACAGAGCTGCCTGGTCGGCGTCACAGAGAAGAAACCAAACAGACACACACAACACACACACACACACACAGACACACACACACACACACACACAGACACACACACACACTTCACACACACACAACACACACACAGACACACACACACACACACACACAAACACTCCAAACACTGACACACACACACACACGTCACACACACACTGAAACACAGACACATCTACACACACATGCACACACACACACACACATTGCGTCCGTGCGCACACACACACATTGCTACCAACGTCTGGTGGGAAATTCTACACTCTGCATGTCGCATTTCTTTTCCTCCATCCATACCGGCAATTTTAAAATTCTGATCAAAAGCTGATTTTTTTATCTTGATGTTTGTTAAATCACTGCCATTACCCGATAACTCCTGTCTGGCTGGCAATTTGCCTGTACATGTACAACTTTTTAAAGTCTGGTTAAAAGTTGATTTTGAATCTTCACTGATATGTTAAATGCCGTTGCTGTTACCTGTGGCTGGCAATTTGCCTGTTCATGTACAAATTCTACAGTCTGATCAATAGTTGATTTTGAATCTTGATGTTTGTTAAATCCCTGCCGTTACCTGTAGGTGTGGCTTGCTGGCCACCGGACGGACGTACGGATGGTGAGTTTCAATTTGCACGTTAAATTCTGTCTGCCAGCGGGGACAACCTCAAGATATGGAACAGGTAGGCTGCCGGAAATATCCGCATTTTATGTGTGTGTTTGCAAATTATTTTTTTTTTGTTCTTAATGTGTACAATAAATGATAATTAAAATTTAAAACATATCTGCATTTTATGTGTATTTTTTTCAAAGTAATTTGTTTTGTTATTTATGTATGATAAATAATTATTAAATTTTTTAAAATACCCACATTTCATGTGTATTCTTGCAAATTATATTGTTTTTCTTTATGTGTATAAAAAATAACCATTGAATTTTAAAAATATCCCCATTTTGCATGCAAAATATTCCAAAGCTGGACTGTGACCTGGTGACCTTTGGATGTAGCCAGAACTGCATAAAGGTATAGTGGCAGGTTTAAGCAATATTGTGTTGGTGTTTGTATTTCTTTTTAGGGATCGTTCACAAATTATGTCAGCCAAAATTTGGCTATTTTTTACTCCCCCTTCCCTCGTCAGCTTTTGTCAGCTTTGGTGACTCCCCCTCCCCAGCCCCCCCCCCCCTCTCATGTGAAAAGTCGTCAGAATTATTTTGTATGTATGCACATGTCAGCTGTATAATCAAACAATCATTTTATCAATTTTGAAGTTAAATCTTATGGTACCTATGCAATGAATATTTCATGCTGGACCTTCATAAATGCATGCTCTTCTACTTCATCAAAGCCAGAAGATCCAGTTTTTAATAAAGGGCCATGCATAACCCTTTTTCACCCCCAAAATGTCATTTTTATGGGGCTTTTGGCATACCCATGAGCATTTGCATTTTTGAAACCCCATTAGATTCAGAGGTTCTAGCGTTCTGTGCACCCTTTTTCAAAAAGGTGAATTTGCCAGCCTTCATGACGCACTTATATTCGAACTTGCAAAAAGTGAATTAAAAATATTTCAAAGCATAAGAAATATGATACATGTAAATAATTTTTTTCATTATTTTTGGTAGGGATATGTAGTTCTTGCATAAATCATAATTTTAATGCTATTAATCATTGTTATTTGAAGGGAAACCAGGAATCTCTGGAGACAAAGTTTCAAGTAGCTGACAACTTGTATATGAAAGCCAAAATCCCACCGACGGAGAAAGTGTGTCTTTGGCTGGGGGTAGGTACAAGGTCACCGTCACCCACATATATCTATAGTAGTGGGCGCGTTTCAAAATTTCTTAATTAGTGATTTTTGTCACAAAATGATGCACCAACATATTCTTATTCAATGATAGAAATATAAACTCAAAATAATAATTGATTTCCAATTTTTTTCACGGTTTTTTTTTTTTTCTTCAGCATGATTTTTTTGCAAATATATAATAAGGTATCCATATCTAAATTATTTATCAGAAATCATTATTAGTGACTTCCAATATATTATATTCAGCCTGATTTTTTGCAAATATATAAAATAACATATTGACAAATACATTTTTTGTTACTAGAAATGATAACTGGTCACAACTTTCTATGCTTATTGCTGTTTTTCCTCCCTCAG
>JAGTTF010000941.1:0-10272 GCA_019095985.1 Streblospio benedicti | reverse complement strand
TACCCTCTGGCTACATGGCTCTCTTCACCTTCCGCCTGATAGGAAACCAATGGAACTTCCACCTGTTGGTTTTACCCGATTGTCACGTTCTACCATGGATCTTCACACCTTTCATCTTGCCACCTCTGACCTTTTACACAATAAAACACGACGAAACATACTTGAAATAACCTTTTAATATTCAATGCCCTTTTGACCTAAAAATCTTAGTGGAATAGTATTGAACTTTTGACATGACCCAGATACTACTGCGCATGACGTACTGCTCAACTGGAAAGTGAAGAATATCCTGGCATGGCATATCACAGTTGCCGCCTGTTTGATGTGTCAAAATGACGTTCTCCGTCGGACGCACAGCAGAGGCTAACGTCCACGTTCAACATGTGGTACAAACATGATTTTCTCGCAAAAGTGGGAATGTTAAATAAAAGGTAACTATTCTTATGCCAGCAACAAACGCATCTAGTGAACTCTTACCCGGTATAAGAAATGGGATAAGGTAGACCAAATTATTTTGATAATTATTTTGATAGTGTTCCTAATTCATTTGTAACCAAATCAAAAGCAAAGCATGGCAAATTTACATTTGAAGCTTTACAGTCAGTAAAGAAGTCAATACAGTCAGTAAAAATAAAAATAAATAAATAAAGCAAGAAATCATTCACACTGACAGGGGACATGTAGAAATGTGTTTTAACTTGCCAGTAATTAGACAACACGTTGATTGAAGAGTTCAAAAAATAATTGATAACATTTGTATTGTTTTATGATAAATTGTAAGTAATAAATGAAATAAGGAACCGTCTCAAGGTGCATGCGACGTCGCTGTATCAACAGTAAAACTACTTGAATAAAATGAACAAACAGAATGTGCGCGTGCATATCACCCATATCTGTTGTCCCCTTATAAACCAGCGGGACAACGTATATCTGTTGTCTCTACATAAACCACAGCAACAGCGTCGCATATCATTTGCTTGTCTCGCTAATGCTGAGGAGACAACGTCATTTAAAAGAGCCGAGACATCCGTTGCCGTCTTCTACACGAGACACTTTTGCCCATTGTCCCGTATTTAAATAGCGACACTGATTTGGATAAGGTGCACCTATATACAGTGATATTGTCCAACATCAACTTGTAGGTGATGCCAATGTACCACTCCTCCGAACTATTCCTGTAACATGAGAAAACGGTGATGTTATTGTGCATGCATTTGACAATATACGTTATATGGGGCTTGCCCGGTCCACATTTCAAGAAATAGAAGTAGTTATTACAGATGACATAGGAATGAAAGTACCATTTAAACAAGTGAAACGAAAGTCAGTATTGCTTGTAAAGGTAATTTGAAGATCGTGGAGTTTAACTCACGACCTCCGGTTATGAATCAGACCGGTCTTATATGTCATAGTCGGGCGTGCTACCGTTACACTAACCTTCCCAGACGAAGGAATCACACTTCAACTTCGCCTATATGCTGTATGCTGTGATTGCGCAATCACACTGTCTGACACCTTACGCTATACTTAGCTTGTGCCAGCCTCAATCCACAAAAACCCTACCAACATTCGTTTGTTGATATGCTGTGATACAGGATGTCATGCAGGATGCATTGTGTCTCTGAAGCACTTTGTTTACAGATACTCCCCCAACTCCCTTCTCCTCTACAACCAGCTCACTTATGTGACGATCTCACTTTCACAACAGCCCCGATAGGGTACCGTATTCAACCTATCCCACTAGGGATCCGGGCACTACCCAGAGTCGCCATCACCTCGTGCTACTGGCTGCTTTGGAGAGTGAGTTAGGGAGTTTCTATACTACGTCAGCACTTCAGGGACACAGGGTTATCAGATCAGGAATTCTCCCTGAAGAAGACTGTCCCATAGTCAGCTTTCAATGACCGAGGGACCTGTGCTGATTCACAGATCTACCTTTTCCATCATCCAGATCACACATACCCAACTATCTGAGTTCGAAACTCCCATCGGTAGCCCCTCCCCAGTGTCTTGCACACATGGGCCAGTCCACTGGACTAATGGACAATTTCACTTTTTCAGGCGACTACCCGGTGGCTTCACCGAAGCACCCGGTCCGAGTCTTCCACCAATTGAAACCCCAAGGTTTTGCAGTATTGCTTTTTAAAGGTAATTTGGAAGATCGTGGAAAGTCGAAATCTCACCTCCCCTGGCTATGAATCAGACCGAGAAAACCCTCTCAACATTCAAGAAAGAGAAAGCCGTCACCAAATTTCACACCCAAAGCCAAAAGAAGACCTACACGTTCCACTTTACAGTCCAACAAACCCTATAAAAGACAGCTACCTCCAGGCAAAGTACAGAGAAGGCATAAAACAGACATATTTGCATGATGTGTGAGTGCACGAAATCCGAGCTGGAACTCTTTACTGTTCCACCGACAAATATCAGTATGGAAAGTGGCAGCATGATAGAATATCTACCCATATCTAGTGTGGGTGACTCAGGACCCATTGAATTTCATGTCTCCACCAATGATGATTACGTGGACTTGGGACGCACATTTCTTTATGTCAAAGTAAGAATTAAGAATGTGGATGGTACCGACCTGGCAGCCGATGCAAAAGTAGGTCCAGTGAACAATTGGATGCACAGTCTCTTCTCACAAGTTGACCTACAGATAAACGGCAAGCTCATTTCCCCATCGGTAAATACTTACCCTTACAAAGCTTACCTGGAAACACTATTAAGCTATGGATCCGATGCAAAAGCAGGTCAGCTTGGCTCTGACATGTGGTTCATGGATAATGGTAATATGGAAGCTTTCGATCCTTATAACACCGACCCTATCAATACTGGATTCAAAGCAAGATCTAATCTTGTGAGCGAAAGCACAGCTGTGGAAATGATGGGAAGACTGCATTGCGACCTTTTTCAGCAAGACAGATATCTGCTCAATGGTGTTGACTTGAGCATCAAACTGATCAGAAGTCCAGTTTCTTTCCATCTTATGGGTGATGCTGTTACTTACAACACTGTCATTGAGGATGTTGCACTCTTTGTGAGGAAAGTAAAGCTTAACCCATCCATTCCGCTTGAACATAATAAAATGCTCAACCAGGGCAGAAACGTCAAATATCCAATACGGAGAGGCGTTGTGACAACGTTTACCATTTCTCAAGGAAATATGTCCATCAACAAAGACAACGTCATACTCGGTCAGCTGCCTAGACGAGTGATCGTTGGACTAGTAACAAACAGAGCATTCAATGGATCCATCAAACATAATCCTTTCAATTTTCAACACTTTGATTTAAATCATTTGTCTTTGTATGCTGGTGGAATTCAGTACCCAAATAAACCACTCAAGCCAGATTTTGACAACAATCTTTATCTGAGATCTTTTATGACACTCTTTGAAGGAACTGGACTTTTGAATGATGATCGGGGACATGGCATCACCAGAAACACATACAAAAATGGCTGCACCCTCTATGCTTTTGACCTCACAGCAGACATGGCAGAAGGAAGTCATGTAGATCCTATAAAACATGGCAGCCTCAGAATGGACCTTCATTTCAAAAAGGCACTCACTGAAACAGTCAATGTGGTGGTCTATTCAGAGTATGATAACGTCATTCAAATCGATAGAGCTAGAAATGTGATTGTGGATTTCTAACCATGAGGACAAGAGAACTTGAGAAAGCACTCAGACAACACCAGGACACACGCTCAATTTTCAAAGGAGTATTTCCCTCAAACCAGCTTCCAAAGATAAAACCACATGAAGAGAGTGCCTTGATAGCTAATACGGATCCCTCTCATAAACCAGGAGTACATTGGGTGGCATTTTTCTTTAAAAAAGAACACGTCTACTTCTTTGACTCTTATGGTCGAAAACCGCAGAAAGCCGAATTCCGCAAACTCATGATGTGCAGAAAGTATAAACATTTCTTTGCAAGACGGATACAAGGTGATGGGAAAGAATGTGGTTTCTACTGTTTGTATTTCATGTTGGCAATGATTCAAGGAAAAAGCTTTGATAAATTTGGAGATGACCTCAACGCTAACGACAGATGTGTGAGAAACATTGTTCAAAAACATTTTGGATTATTCTGATTGGATATTCAATAAACTATGATGCCTTATTCTGATTGGATGTTCAAAATCACAATGCATTATTCTGATTGGAAGCCAAACACGTGACTCAATTCTATTGGCTAAATTCTCACTTAAATAGAGCAGCACATCGCATTTGATTCATTTCAACCTCACAGTCTGACACATCAACATGGATTCACTTCCGAATGAAGAAGCCAACACAGATCCATGTATCAATAAGTTTCCAAATATGCTAACTGATGACGCCTCTGATTTGTTCAATCCTCATTCAAATATAATCATCATTGATGTCGAAGGCTACAGTTTAAAGAATGATTTCTTTGTGAAAGAGCTTGCATGCTATAATCCATCCAATGAAAAGTACTGGTCAGCCCTCTTTCTGCCACCTTTCAACAAAGATATGTTTAAAAAAGAAGTATGAAGACACTATCACAAACAATAAACACGGACTTAAATGGGATGAAGGACACCTTCCATACTCTATGCTATACCAGGTGCTAGAACATTTTGGTGCAAACTTTCGTCTCTACGCAAGAGGTAAAGACAAGATTAAATATCTACAGAACTGCATGCAACACCCTCTGAATGATCTCGAATCATTTGGGTGCCCACCTGCATCAGAACTACCACAGTCTTACCCATGTATTTACCATGATACCACAAATAATAGCTGTGCTCTGAACAATGCTATTAAAATGGGAAATTTTTTTTCGCATTTTATAAAATGAATGACCTTGTAACTGCTGCACTAACGACAAATAAACTGTATGTTGGACTTTT
This sequence comes from Streblospio benedicti, assembly GCA_019095985.1. Classification (NCBI taxonomy): domain Eukaryota; kingdom Metazoa; phylum Annelida; class Polychaeta; order Spionida; family Spionidae; genus Streblospio; species Streblospio benedicti. Next base: position 5,391 of record JAGTTF010000941.1, on the reverse strand, counting down.
TTGATTATTGTATATAAGTTTTTAGATTAAATAAAATGTTTAAAAAACTTTTTGTTTGTTGGACATTTTTGATTATTGTATAAGTTATTTAAATATAATGTTTATGAAAAAAAAAAAACTGTTTGTTGGACATTTTTGATTATTGTATATAAGTTCTTTGAATAAAGTGTTTATGAAAATTTCACACCTTTGTTTTATCGCTCAGAAATAGGATACTGACGATTGACCCTTCATTTTCAATATAGTAAGACTATGCTATCAATTTTTTAAGATTAAGCACAAAAAAGATGAAAGTTTGGCCATACAAAAGTATAAAAGGAGCCCCACTAGCTCAGGTATTATCATTCAATCACACACATCAGATGGTTGCACATTGCAGTGACATGTTTTAATACGTATAACATAATGAAGAACGCACCGCTCCTTTACCACCAATTTGTTTTGTTAGAAGAAACATTCCGTCACCATGAAATACCATTACAAGAAATGGGATGGTATTACGACTCCTTTGTACCATCACAGAAATACAATAATGCAGAGGAACTGAAGTTACATATAATCAAAGGTGGTTCATCATTTTTTAACGGATTTGTAAATGCTTGCCAGGAAGCCAATCTCAATGAGTTGGTCGTCAGCTTGACAAAGGAAGACATTCATGCATTGTACAGATTTGTATGGATATGGTCTGAAGACCAATGTATACAATGCCGGGGGAAAAGTTGGTTTACCAGCAAAGAAGATTGTGCTGCAGAAGCCAGGAAAGCAAGACCCAAGTACTATACCTTCGATGGACCGGATGCTCCAGAAATGATTTTAGGATTGGAATCAACATGTCCGTGTTTCATACATAACATAGACGATTTCAAAATTATAACTCCAGAGTGCTTTTGCTTTAAACCAAAAATTCCAGAACAATTTGAAAATAAAGAACATATTACTATGGATGGCTTAAACATTGTTAGAACTATATCTACGGGCCCAATGTCTAGTTACTTGATAAAAGAATCGTCAGAATGTTTTTTTCAGCAGTGAGACATCAATATACCTAGCCTATCTTCAGCATAAAAGACATATGATGAATTTTACATAATTATTTTTATATTTCTGTGTTACCTACAAAATAAAGTTAAATAAATATGGTTTGTTTCACGTTGATGACTTCTTTGTTCGCACTACATACAAGTAACAGCATGAGAAGGGACATTGTGTGTTAAAATTTAAATCGATAAAATTTGATAAATATTTCAGTTATATATTCATAAACACTAAATAGTAATTACCTTTTTACAATACCAATCTCCTTTTATGCAATACTTTCAGGTAGAATGACAGTGGGGTTTTACCTCTTGTTGTGACTGTTTCTGCTGAGGCTGGCATAAACGAGCGGGATGACGGTAGTAGTTTGATGTTTTTGGGTACAATTTGTTGAGGGACGCGAGGCTTATACAGTTGATTGAGCTGCCTGTGTCCAGGAGGGCTGTTGTTGATTTGAGCGAGGGGCGTTGTGAGACGTACCAGGTTTCTATTGTATATGGTTGTGGAGACTATTGTGTTGGAGGTGTCTGTTGCATATCATAGTGGTAGCATTGAGCCTGGTACGTAATCTAGTGTTTTGTTTCCTGGTCCTCGTCTTTTTATGATGTTGACGTGGGGCGGGCGGTCTGTTGTATTTGTCTCTGTTGTTTCTCGTGTATGAAGGTGACCGGCTGTATCTGTCACAGCGTTGGTCATTTGTACTACATTGTCTGTAGCGGTTGCTCTGTCGATCATGGCTGGTACTGCGGCGATTGTCATAATAGGCGCTTTGTGGCCTGCGATCCCGTGATTGGCATCAGTTAGACAGCCTGTAGTGTGATTGATTACAGTATCTGCGTTGGTTATTGTAGTTGTCGTATCTTGACCTGTTATCGCCTGTTTCCGGGCGTTTTGTTTGCGGTGGTGGTCAATGGCCATTACCGGGGTCTTGTTGGAGACGCCAAGTGGTGCTCCACCGCTCCCGTGCAGATTTGTGGTCCTGACGGAGGCTGGTAGGCAACATGAGTAGGGCGCAGTGAGCGATATCATTGTGGATGTTTCGTGTAGATGTCCAGCTGGCGGTCGTGTCCGTGACATTACATTCCTGATTATGTGGCCCCCTGATGACGTTAGAGGCGTGCAGCTCTGGTGGTGGTGGGTTGATGTGCTATGGAGAACACTTTGGTGAGATTGCTAATTGCCAGGTTGTGGTTGGCCGGGCATGCTGTTGTAGTGGAGTTTTGCGTAGTCATGGAGGACTGTTGGTAGTAGGGCCAGTCTTTGAAGGTTGTCGTTTGGTCATTGGGGATATGTACACATGTCTTCCAGGATGGAGCTCCTTTTTCAAAACTTGAGTCTTGGTCTCCATTGAATGTGGGTGACTAGATTTTCGCTGCATCGTGCCAAGTGTTGGTTGGTTTCGTAGACATTTTGTCGAGTAGGTTGGCGAGTCGGCCGGCTATTGCGTAGCCAGGGTCTGTGTTGGTTTGTGGGTGAAGGTGGGCCCATTCTGTTGAGGCGTGGTGGGAGGGAGGGAGGAGAGAGAGAGAGAGAGAGAGAGAGAGAGAGAGAGAGAGAGAGAGATCTATCTATATTCGCTCCGATCTTGTCTTGTTGAGCACTGTACCAACTTATGGTTTCAAGCAGTGACTCTCTCTCTCTCTGTCTCTCTCTCTCTCTCTCTCTCTCTCTCTATATATATATATATATATATCGACTATCATAGCTCCTTAATGTTGAGCACTATATAGAACTGCATGTGTATTGACTAGTGAATATATATATATATATATATATATATATATATATATATATATATATATATATATATATATATATATATATATATATATATATATATATATAAGATACATATATTAATATGTTCAAAAGCCATTTTGTTTCTATAGTTTAATCTTTTATCATAGATGCAATCAAAACTAAATGGCTCTAAAACGATATCCATTTTTTCTACAATATTATCTAATAAAAACAGTATAAGTTATCTGATTGTTGGCATTGTCTCTGTTTAGAACTAAGACTGGCTGAAACCCAATTAAATAGGAGAGATTTATGGGGCAACCAACATGTCAAGATTAAATTGGAAGCCTGGAAAACAGACGACCAACAGCGGTAATGCATTATCAATTCTACTAGTTTTTGTATCACTTCAACTACGATAAGGCTATTAGTCAAGATATTAGATTAAACTCATTCTAATGTGTAGTGCTCTGAATCCGAGTTTGAAAAAATCATCAAATGTCGCTAATTGTGATTTCATAATCATAGTTAACTATCGATACTTAACTTCCAATTTAACTGAACTCAGAAAGGATGGTTCTTTCACTTCACTTTTAACATATAGAATTGTGGTTGTGTGTATATATATATGGGAAGCAACCTTTTGTAGCATCCCTAACTGAGAAAATTCAAACTATGCACTCCCAGACAAAAATCATGTGAATTTTATGTCATCATTCAGTTTTCTAGTACTTGTCTCTTTGCGGTAACAGCCATCCAGCTTAAATTGTCATTGAACAGAAATTAAACATAATACAGCTAATCATTTTCCAGTGATTGAAAAAGAGAAATCTAAGTATTCATCGACAACATGAAAGATAGGCACAAGGTGAAACATAGGCAGATATCACATGCATCTGCACATTCTTAAAAACATGCTCAGAAAAGTATACTTTGACATCCATATTTCAAATTAAGACTGGTGTTTGCTATCATAGGAATGTTTTAAAGTAAAGAAACAGAAAATATCTGCACACAACAAAGCCATCCTCAAACAAAGCCTAACGCTGAGCCAACAAATAGATGCAATTGCAGGAAACAATCATGCCCATTGGATGGCAATTGCCTAGCAGCATCACTCGTGTACCAGGCCACAGTGGAAAGAGGAGATAACAGCAACAAAGACACATATGTAAGGCTTATGGAAGACACTTTTAAAACCAGATTCAACGTGCATAAGTGCAGCTTCAACATCCAATCCCAGAGAAACACCACAGCACTCAGCAAACACGTATGGAGCTTAAAAGACAGCGAAACTCTGTACAAAATAACCTGGAGAATATTAGCACATGCAAAGTCGTACTCATCGATAAGTAAAAGTTGCAACCTGTGCACAACCGAAAAATATTATATAATATGCCACCCAAACTTTTCCACTCTAAACAATAGAAACGAACCTGCCGGCAGCAGCAGACACAGAAGAAAGTTCTTATTGAAGCATGCCTCCAAAACATAGAACATCTAACTAATTACAGACTATAAATTGCACTAATTCGCAGACCATAAATGATTTGAAACTATAGTATAAAACCATTGCCACTTAAAATTAATGTTCATTGTGCCTGATGATGGCTTTGCCTGAAACAATGTGTAGCAAATTAAATAAAATATGAAAAAAATGATCTCGTTCTTTAGCTCGATATATTATATATATATATATATATATATTGTAGCAAAACTCGTAAAGTAGGGCCAGTGCGCCACTCATTGTAGCATGGTCATAGACTATAAAAGCCCCTTATATAAGTTGCACTGAAGTAGGTTAGTTTTCCTCACGCTACACACACATCTTGATAGGCTTTGTTTGTTACATATTATGGCGGACCATGTATATTTTAGCGGACCCAAATTATAAGATCAATAACTTGCCAAGAAAAACATTTGGAACCACATTTCTTTCTCTATTAGAAAGAGAAATCTTTCTGTGTGGTTCCAAGATGTTTTTATAAAGATTGACTTTACATTTTGTGCTTCCTCTGTTTTGATTCAAATGCCTTCTTTTTATATCTTGCACGAAACAAAAGGGGGGGGGGTTTACCCCCGATAAAAACACTCAAAATAGTCACACATTTCAGCGGCTCGTTTACATAAGCAATAACCGTTTATCCACAGTTTTCACCAATCGTTTTATTTGTGTCATTAAGTTACTAGTCAAATTATCCATTTTTTAAGTCCATGTAAGATTTTTTGAAGGCGATCGCTATCGGCCACATTGTTTGCGTCACTGTTCTGTGCCTGTTTACATCAAATTACAATTAAATTAATCAGGTGTGTTTCTATTGCATACATTACACTTTCGAGTAACCAATAATGAAAATATTTTAATGTATTATATAGATACTATTTACTGCATTGCTTATTAAATTTTCGTAGAAAATAAGTACAACAGTGCACGCTCAATGTTCCATAGTAGTTAGACGTTTCTTGTTTCTTGCACGTGAGGCGTATGACGAAAGGCATTGTAATGACACGATAGAGCCTGAGTCTGACTAGACTCATAGGGCTCCGCAGGAAGCCTCCTTCACCTTTCCGCCTGCCAAATACGCTGCGCGCCGTCACGCTAGTGGCTAGTATATA
>JAGTTF010000939.1:0-10635 GCA_019095985.1 Streblospio benedicti | reverse complement strand
TATCATAATTTAGCTGTGCTATATCCAAAGCTCCTTTAGCATTTTCTAAATTATTAGCCATAGCTTTAAAAATTAATTTCTTGCTGATAAACATTAAGTAATGCTTTTTGCAAACTATTAGCTGCCGCAATAAACTTTTGCTCATTTAAAGCACGGTCAATATAAATCATACTTTTTACCAGCGGCAACTTTTTGACCTTCTGTTACCAGTATTCTTTCAACATAACCTAGACTGGGCTGCCTGTAAAGTAATATGCTTTGCAGGATAAGTGCTAGTTTCAAACTCAACTACATTACTTTTGCAAACTGCTAGTTAACTCTATAACTTCTACTGGAATTTTGTTGCTACTTTCTGAGGCTGATTCGCTTTGAGCCATAGCCAAGGGCAAGTAAAAATAATCGCCATAAAAAGCGACAATACATAATAAGTTCTTTATTCATCTCTTTTTTTTTTTTGATTATATATTATGGGCCGTTACAGTTCGTCTATTGTAAATCATTAATTATAAAACTATGGATTAGGTATAGCTTGATCATATAAAGGTGCTAATCTAGGAAAAAACTCGGTTAATTTTCCAGCAGCAATGCTCAATGCATAATATGTTTTTAAGTACTTAATTTGAGCATCTAGTTTATTCATTTTAGCAGAAATTAAACGTTGTTGAGATTGATCAAAGTCACTAACTGTTAATTGACCTGCACGCAAACGTTCTAAATCTTGCTCTATCAACACTTCAGCCAAATCAACCGCCTTTTGTGAGCTTTGTATTTGCGATTCATTAAGTTGCAAAGTTGTTTAAGTACTGTTGTGCTGCAAGTTTAAAGCTAGATTGCTGCTGAGCAAGGGCTAAGCTGTAAGAATCTATGAGTTTTTGATTACCATCTAAACCATAACTAGCTGGGCTTTGCCTAAAGGACTTCTAAGGTTAAAGCCAATTCATAGCTGCTAGCTTCTTTAGGAGCTGCCTAAAGTTGTTTTACCAAGCTCTGAACTATAAGCATGTTGGTTAAAATTGATATCAAAATCCAAACGCCATTGACGATTATCAGTAACTAATTTTTTATCTAGCTGCAATACTTGCCCATCTGTCAATAGTTGCTGATAGGCTAGAGAAATTTTCCTGTAGTTTAGTTCTTAGTTCTTCACCATCCCAAGATAATTCAGGCGTGGTGATAGGTTCACCAGAGCAAAGCCATATTTTATATCACTGATTTGCAAGGACTCTTTACAGCGTCAATAATTTCTTGAAGTTGGTATTGTGTTAACCTTAGTGAATTTTGATCCTGTTGCAGTAAATAATCAATTTCAATAGCTGATGAACGTGGCAATAAACCATCTGTTACACGTTGTTCAATTTCTAACTTTAGGTTGTTATTTAAATTGACCTTAGCTTGTAGACTATCAATTAGTTCTAATAGCGATACCACATCCCAATATAAACTTATTATACGCTGGGATGTATCTTGGACTGCTTGTTTGGCACCTAAATACCCTTTTTTGCAGTTAGCAGCTGCTTTTTTGTAAACCAGTTATAACATTATTAGTGCCTAAACCCTTTAATAATGGAATTTTAGGCCAACTGACAACGTATCCATAGTTAATTCAGGCGAAACTGTAACCTGATTATTTTTCTAAATTGTAAGGAGTATCTGCAGTAATAGTGCGTATACTAGTATTGCGTCTTAAAAAACTAACATAATAGCTAGGCCCCAAGTTGTTAGCTGCCTAAGTGATAGCAAAGCATCAGTATTTTGTTGATTATTAGCAATAAGAGGATTGGAAAAATTGAGCGCCCCTACAGAATTAGATATTTTTTAAGCTTAAATAAGGGGGCTAAAGGTTCTTTTAGCTGCCCCAGCAAAATCATATTGTGCTTGGGCTTGCAATATAACCTGCTTAACCTGTCGGCTATAAAGTATATAAAGTTCTACTAAATCACTTAGTGAAATGACTACTTGTGTCCCTTGTTCGGTTTCAAGCTTGGGCAGTTGTTCAATAACTGTCAATAATTCGCTATTATCAACAGCTGATCCCAAATCATTTTGGTCATTTTGGGCTACTAAATTATTTCCTACACTTAATAGGAAGATACTACCAATAACAAAAAATGATAGCCAACTTAAGATTTTTAAAAAATAGTTGCACGGGTAATTTGCTGAAAAATCAAGAATATAAAAATTACACTAAATTAGTTTGCTATATAAGATTATAATTGTACTTTATAATCAATCCAAGATAATCGCATATAAACAAACAAAACGTCAACTGTTTTTTTTATTTTAAAATTATTAATCTATAAATCAGCTTATAAATAAAGGATTAAATCTTGTTTTTTAAAAATCAAATAAGCTCTGCTGTCATAAAAAAAAATTAAATAAAAATTAAATTAAAATATAAACATAAAATACATTATTTATCAAGATTAGCCCATTAATAATCTTTAACAAAAACTAAATTACTCCTAATATAAATTAATTATAAAAAAATATCTTATTTAATTTAATATGCAAAATTTTCAACTTTGCTATAAGGGAGTAATTATATATTATTTTACCTAACTACAACATCTAAAATTAAGGCAACCCTATCGATCTGAATATTATCATTGTCATATAACTTATTTATATCTATCTTCCATTCTCCTGCTTCTTCCATATAAAAAGCATTACTGGTAAATTGAAAATCAGAGATCTCAGTATTGCCATGCCAAAAAGTTTTAGGCCCCAACAGAACACTACTAGTTCCCTGAGGAGAAGTTAGCTTGATAACCACATTCCCAATATTAGGTCTGTCTCCCTGATCATTATAATCAGTAGTTTTTACGTAGTGTAGCCATAACTACCTTGCCTTGATTAGCTACCTCTTGCCCTTTTTAAAGCAGTCAATAAACCATTAACAGGCGTTTCTGCATTTTAAAACACCACAGTTATGAGCATCAGAACCAAAACTATTATCTAAATTAGGATAATCAACAGTCATATAAGGCTGATTGCTACTAGCATTAAAATCTGCAATGGGAATAGTGTGCAGTGCAGAAGCTCAGTTGTTTTAGGCTTACAGCCTAAAACAACATTAACAAGTTATAATTAGCAGTATAATCTAGGTCTTCTGGTAAATCATTAGCATCATATGCTACCGCAGCCCCAGCATCTACTATCCCAAAACCATATTTTTGATGAAAATTTATAGCCAGCATTATTTGTTGTCCAGCCATCTACTAGTTTATAGCCTTGATCGGCAGTCTTTTTTCCGCAACTAAATCAGTATTCTCCGTGTTATAAGCCACATAGCTAGGATCATATTCATCATTGTCATTCTTAGCAGTATCTAACAAGATATGCCTTAGTTGCAAGTGATTCAAGCCAGGAAATTTTTCCATCAACAAGGCCACAACCCCAGAAACAACCGGAGCAGCTCCCGATGTCCCCGCAAAAGTACTAACATAATCACAATTCTTATTGCGATTATCGGGAACAAACATTTTCGAAAATTTTTCTCCTTGGAGTTCTCCATCAAAAGATCTATCCTCAGCAACTAATCCATATGCACCACTATCACCATAAAAAATTCCAAAAGTTCCGCCTCCACAACCAACAACATCAGTGGTTAGGATCTGCCCATTGTTATCACTTGTAGGAGCAGTAATAAACATATTAGAGCCAAATGATGAATATGATGTTAGCAGGCCATTAGGCTGCACAGCCCCCACATTTAGCATAAAACGTGTACTAAAAACGAGATTGATGTGATCCTTTGCAGGATTGGTCAATGGCTACAGAAAATTGACACACTGTTTCTAAATTTAACCCCTCATTTTGAGCGACCTCAGTTAAGGAATCTGCTACTTTGCGCTCATTGCCAGCAGCATGCACCATAACAATACCTTGCCCAGAGCGACCGTATAATATAGGAAAAAAAAGCAAAATCATTATATATGTTATTAAAGGGTTATCGTAATACAATTCATCTAATTCAGATGTATAGTTCTCACCAACCTCCTCAGATACATAATCCTCATCCACAAGATAATCAGCTGCGGAACCTTGGAAATCTATACTATAATTTAATACGTCCTGTGCAAACAAAAAATCATTCGCTCTGGCAAACTCTGTATACCCTTAATTCTTAAAGTCCTGTTTCGTCAGCTAATGTCTTCCTGTATTGTAGTGAATTCTGCTATACCAGAAACACCGAAAGTTCTCAGAAAAAGCATCAAATTCTTAAACCTAGAAGGCGTCTCAGAAGATAAAGAATTAGATAACGCGATGTGTGCCCCAGGGGCTACACCTACTACCCCCCTCATTGCCACTTTTTTGGCCGCTATAATACCTGCCACAGCAGTCCCATGAATGCCTTCAGCGTACTGCACCCTGTAATTGTCCGAATTATGCCCTATCAACTTGTTGGTTAAGCGTTCTTCAGAAAGAATTGCTTGACACTCACCTGTCTCGGCATCAAAAGAGTATTCAGAAACAATCCTTAAGTCAGGATGTCTGCCATCTGAGACCATCGTCTACAACTTTTACTACTATACCCCGTCCACGGATATTATTAGTATTATGAGCAGCAGGGGCATTTATATCTATATCACCTTCAATATTTTGATCATTTACATATGACTGATTAGTATTATGTAAATGCCATTGATAGCCAACTAAAGGATCGTTACCAGTTATACCATCTGGACTAGGATTATCGTAATCAATAATTAGGTTGTTGTTAGGATCATCAGCTAAATCAATACTTTCAACAGCACACTCAGCTAATGATTGATTTTGATTTGTTGATTTGATTGTCTTTGCTGATGTATCGTCACCTGCTGAGGAACAAGAAAGTAAGAATACTGAACACAGTATACATACAATATAAACATTCTTATCAAACATAATAAATATAAAATAAATATAAAGTTAAAAAATCAGCAAGCACTATACTTACCAACACATCTTGTACTACACAAAAATCAACCTCCTTAAAAAGGCAGATATTTGCTAGCTAGCTATTAATTAATTTAATAATAAAATTATACCATTCATTAAAAAATCATTAATACATCACCTATTAAGGTCATTAATCAAAATAAGAAACACCCTGTAAAAAGAATGCCGCTATATCTGAATTGACCTAACACATTGCTTAGCTTGTTAATTGTTAATTGTTAATTATTTCAACGAAAAGCTTGCCCTTAAAGATGAATAAAGAAGCACTGCCAATACTATCATCTTTTTTCATATTTTCGATTGTATCAATAATATTGAAGCCTTTATTAATCTCAAAAATAAAACGATCCTGCAATTTGCTGATAAATTTTACAGGATATTTGTTAGCAACATTCTGTGGAGAGTTATTCGCAGGTAGCCTAACCAATATATTCTTACTAGCTGGCATCGGTTCTCCGCCTTCTACATTTTGTAAAAACACTCTGCCATTTGTTTCTGTTTGCATATTTACAGGAAGGTATAATTTGCGGTTTTGATACAAACCGACTGCAGTATAATCGTAATCATTAATTTCTATATCTTTAGTGTCAAGAACTACATTGTCTAGCACAAAATAAGTATCCCGACCTTGCTGGTAAGTTCTAGGAGCAATATTATTTTGCTGTAAAACCTGGGTAGCCACTTCTAGGTCAATAAAATTTTTAGCTGCTTTTTGGTTATAGTTAATGCCATTTTTAATATCAGCATCTTGAAGACGAAAATATCTGCAGCTTTTTAAGCCAGTAGTAGCCGTGATCACAACAAGGCTCAAAATAAGAAATGATTTCATGATTAATAATGTCAAAGTTTTAATTAGTTATAATAAATAAGATAAAATTTAAAACAAAAAAAGTTTAGATAACAAGGTACTAGACTAATCCTTTACAAGGATCAGATAGATACCAACAAGATAAAAAGATAAAAAAGGAAAAATTCATGCCATGCAAACGCGTGTTAATTATATATAAAAATCGTATAGAATGCAACTAAAAAATTACTTTTTTTTATAAATGATTGGACAGTGGTTTCAAGCATAACAACTATAAACAATGAATCAGCTTATAGTTAAAGTACTTTTAACTTTAAAGTACAGGGGCCTAAAAAACAATGATTTACATACGGCTTTGTATGGGCTCAAGCTTTGATGGTTCATTTTTAAAGCAAAAAAGCTTTTGATGTTTAAACAATACGCCTAAATTTTGGCAGTTGTTTGTTTTAATATCAGTTGCTTGCGTAAAGTATTTTGTAACAATTTATAATTATGAGGATCTTCTTGAGGATCAATAATATCTAACAGAGGTTGTAAGAAAAAATCACGGTTCTTTAAGTCATAATGGGGAACTACTAAACGAGAATTATTGATACACAAATTATCTATCAAGGCTATATCAATATCTAGTCGCCTATCGTGCCATACTTTATTTGTAGGTTGAGTATGATTTTCATGCTGGTGTTGATTTTTATGATTTTATGGAATTTTTTTTTCAATATGTTGACAATTTTTCTAAAAAAGGTAAAGGCTCCAAAGAAGACTCAGCCAGCAAGGCAACATTATAAAAGATTCTAGCTGTCAAAAAAAGTTTATGACCTTAGAGTTAACATAGGCATTAGAACAATAGACTGAAGAAATCTTGCTGACATCAGAAAATTGTGTTATTTTTAATATGGCATCGCGAAGATAACTTATTTGTGGGGCTATATTACTACCTAAAACTAAATAATATTTCACAACAATTCCTCTTAATCTAAGATCATTATTCTATCAGTTAAGCCTAATATTAATTAGTTAAGCAAACAAATACACTAATCATATAACTAAATATATAAGTGAATATCTTGAATTTATTATGTTCTATGGATATATAAAACAGATCGCTTTAAGATTATATTTAAAAAAGTACCTGTACAAAAATAATTAACATATCAAATTATACTATATAATAACAAATATACCATATAATAATAATAAATATACCATAAAAACTAATATACCGAAATAATTAATAATTTAGCATTTATTTTAATATAAAACGTTGCTAGGCATTTATAGATTTCAAACTATAGCATATAAATTTATTTATCAGCAACTAAAAATGCTGAAAATAGCTAAAATATGGATAAAAATTGTCATATACATCAAAAAATATTTTTGTTATATATTATAAAATAATACAGATAACTATAAAAAAATGGTTAAAATTCTTTATGATAACTAAATAGGGGAGTAAAAAAAAGTAATTATCAGTACTGCTTAATTTTGTGCCGCTAGTTAACCAATAACTTTCTAAAAGATCAGGATAAGGAAAAGAGACATCCGATATAGCCAAAGCACTGCCAACTAATAAACCTAATACTGCTCCATAAATAGCTCCATTGGACATTTCATTAGTAATACCTTTTAGTTTGAAAACGCTCAGAATCAGGCAAATTATCTTGAATTAAGTGCAATGACCCCCAATAGTGGCCCCTACTATTGCTCCCCATAAGGAGTTATAAAAATATTACGAAAAAGGTGTATAATTTTTCTTTTTTATTTACATCATTGGCCATTTCACCATTTTCTAACATCATGCTTTGCATCATTTAAAGATTCTGCAGCATTAGGCATATTAGCATTTGGTGCTTGGCTAATAATGAGGGGCTGCGAGCTTGATTTGTATTAGCACTGCTTGAGCAAATAGCTGGCTGCTGTTATTAGCTAAGCATAAAAATATTATAATAATAGCTAGGTTGCTAGCTTTTAAAAAAAAAAATAATAGCTGAGTATCCAACCTTAGCTTTATTTTTGATAAAAAAGATTACTTGCTGTCATGACTTTGCTTGATCACTATTCATTATATAAGTTAATATAATTAAAATAAAATTTACTAAAAATAAAAAATGTACTGATAAAGTAGGTAAAGGGGTTATCACTAATTGATTGCGAGTCAAAGAGTCAGTTTTTTGATAAGCTACGGCCAATTCTCCAGAAAACCCAAAATCAGGCATACCAATGAAAAAGAGAGTTTGCACCTATAAAAAAAGAAGCTTGAAAGCCACTTTTTTAATTCCTAACTGAGGGTCATCCCAACTAATATAACCAATGGACCCACCCAGATAATTTACCATATTATCACGACGAAAAAATATCTTGGCTAAACGAACATCAATTTGAGCTACATGATATTTATCATCAACTACTAGCTGTTCATTTTTAAAGCTATAGCTACTATAACCAGCTAAAAAATCATAAAATAATCGGTGTTAGGGTAGGTACGAAAGCTAAGCTGGTTAACCTGATAATTAAAGCGATCATTACTAGCCAAGGGCCCATTTTTACTAAGATAGCCAATACCATAACGACGTGCTAAATCAATACGGTTATTATCATTAAAGGTAATAGATAAAATCTGATCAGTAGGTAAAAGTCTATATACCCATAGCCAAAATCAGATTCAATAACTACTTTAGTCGGGGTAGCTTCAATAATCTTACCTTTTAAAAACTTCGCCATTAAGTAAATAGATGTTTTCAGCTTTTACATTACTAAAACTAAATATCAACATAGCCACTATTAACATATAGCTATGAGCTAACAAAGACTTGATAGTTAATTTTAACTCATAACCATAAAAACACCGAAAAACAAGGTATTTTATATTTACTCATGATGTGCATATTTTAGTTAATTGTTGTAATAAATTTGATCCAGTAAGCTCAGGTTTTTAACCTACAAATAAACGCTATAAAAAAGCTCACCACTGAAAATGCAAAAATTAGGACAAATAACCCTGAAAAAAATTATTACCTGTCAATTATTTAAAAAAAAATCTGACATTTATGGGCATTTATATATATGTACAAACAAAATATATACAAAGATTTGTAAAGACACCTAACAAACATTATTTATATACCTGATAAATAGATTTAAAGGCTATATCTGTATATAAAAAATTAACTATGCCTGAATAAGTCATTAAAATTTTAAAGGTATATTCAAGTTAAAAATAAAAAACAAAAAAAAACTTGCAAATAAATTTTATATATGCTACACTTTATTTGAGTGTTTTTATTAACCTTTGTTTTATGCTTTTTTATGTCTGTATATTTGGTCGCTGACATTTAATGTAAATTTAGCATACAACTAATTTTGTTTATCTTTTTATTAGTATATCTTAAAATTTAATTATTATGCTAATTAAAAACATCAATACGTAAAAACATAAATAAGTAAAAAATAAATATTAGTGGGCTAAAGTACACTAAAACATTATAAAACTCAATCAAACAATTAACAAACAATTATTAAATATAAATAATTATGTTTAAAAAGCAATATATAAAAAAGAATATCAATGATATTCATGTGTGGTTTGCTGGCTGTAACTATTGCCAGCTGTGGTGGAAGCGGCGGTGGCGGCGGCGGCGGATGGCACTACAACAAGTGGAAATAATGATGGCACCCCTGATGATGGTACCCCTGATATCAGCAACCCTGATGATGGCACCTCTGGCTACAGGTGTAACACCGATTGCTCCAACTTCTATTAATACAGAGGATATAAGCACCTGTGAATGGAGTCAAAGAGATGATAAAGAGCTATTGGTAGCTGTATTTTGTTATCAAAATAGCGTATTATTTTTTGTGCCTGTAAATCTGGACGCTCCAGAGTTAAGACAAATCTAAATGATCTGAAAAATCAAAATTTATAGTGACTCTGCGGGCACAGCATTAAATAGATGGCCAACAAATGCTTACAATGCAGGGATTTCTTATAATACAGATTACAGCCTATCAAGTGCAGATAATTGTTTTATGCCCCTACCGGTGTAGCAGAAATCCAATATATAAATATTGACTTTACCCATGCTAACAGTAACCTAAACAGCTGTAATATTACATTTCAAAAAGAAGATACTGCAATACCAGCTACATTAAATCCGGTATTAATGATCTCAGATCAGCAAGACTTTATTAGTATGGAAGATTTTTGCTAAACAAGATTTTGTCAAAGATCCGGCGAAATTTGAACTGAACAATGATATTGACTTTGCAACAAGGGGATCAATTTAATAATGCTTTAATTACGGAACTAAGTAATGTACACTTTGATGGTACTGGTAAAGCCATAACCCAAATTCTCAAATATCAGTATCACGTACATATCAGAAGGTGTCATAACATCACCCCTGCAGCTATTTATCGGAAAAGCCTATGATGTAGTGCTAAAAAACTTTACATTAAACATCAATGCCAACATTAGTGGTACTGTAAAAGTAGGTGCTTTAATAGGGAGCATTCCTAAAGCTCTATTGATCCTATGGATCCATTCACTATTATAAACACTACCTTGGACAATATTAACGTTAATATTGCTAGTGGTATTACTATTAGTGGAGAAACAATGGTTGAGGGCTAGTTGGGGCTATCGTAAATGAAGGTAGTGTGACCATCGCCTCCAAGCCTATAATAGTTAAAAAATATCAATCTTGACTTTGCAGATGCAGCAAACTATACATAGACTATTCAAAATACTATAAAAGATGAAAGTAATCCAGAGCTAACAAGCTTCCATGTGGGGTAGGCGGGTTAGTGGGTGAAGGCAACCAAGCTATTTTTTCAAAAAAAAACTTAATTAAGGGGTTTTAATTTTTTTGAAACCTCCAATCCTT